>VSMD01135850.1:0-69741 GCA_008750895.1 Mirza zaza | reverse complement strand
ATCCTTTGAGCTCAGGAGTTCGAGACCAGCCTGAGCAAGAGCGAGACCCCATCTCTACTATAAATAGAAAGAAATTAATTGGCCAACTAATATATATAGAAAAAATTCGCCGGGCATGGTGGCACATGCCTGTAGTCCCAGCTACTTGGGAGGCTGAGGCAGCAGGATTGCTTGAGCCCAGGAGTTTGAGGTTGCTGTGAGCTAGGCTGATGCCACGGCACTCACTCTAGCCTGGGCAACAAAGTGAGACTCTGTCTCAAAAAAAAAAAAAAAAAAAAAAAACCCCAAACTTCAAGTTGATTCCAAACTCAGGGACCAAATTTAGAGCAGCCAGAAGTCAACTCACAAAAGCCACCACATAGTTTTAACAATGCCACCTCCTAACAAATCCAACAAAAAACATTTGTGTGCAGACAGCATTGAAAGATATCCATGGAAAAATCAGATGGGCACAGTAGCACCTGTAGTCCCAGCTACTCAGGAGGCTGAGGCAGGAGGATCACTTGAGCCCAGGAGTTTGAGGTTGCTGTAAGCTATGATGAGACCACCACACTCCAGTCTGGGGGGTGGGGGAGGGAGGGAGGGACCAACTGGAACAAGGGTAAGTCTGGTAGAAGTCTGACAATCACAACCCAGATCCCTAGTTGTCGGATTCATGGGATAAACAGGGTTTCTATTCAAAGAAGGACCCAGAAAAATAATTTTTTCTCTTTAAAACTCAGATTTGGAGAGAAAAGCTGGAACAGGAAGAGGCTGGAGAAAAGGAGCTCATCTCCAGAGAGATGACGAGAAGTGCCCCTTTACCATCAGATACATCCTTTGGGGGGCTGCACCCCATCTCTGACTGGCACTAGCTCAACCTTTACACAAAGCTCAGCCCTGGCAGAGTCCACACTCCACTGAGGCTGAGCCTGGAGGAGACGAGGCTCTGCCCACAAGCCACGTTTCTGCTGCTCAGTGACTGAGACACCTACAGGGCATGGGCTGGAGGGACTGCACACCCAGACCCAACCCGACTTTCAAATCCAGTCCTGCAAACAGCAGCAGGAAAATCCTCTTCGATGTGTAACATTAAGAGAGACTCTGAGGAGAAGATGCTCAAATACCCCACAGCCTGAATGGCCCCAAATTCCAGGAAGATGATTTCACTTGCTCGCTTCATGATAAAGCACTGAATCTTCCCAGGATTCATAAATGTCCCTGCACAGACGCCAGATGGCCCGCAGCTGTGCTTCCCAGAAAGCCCACCGGCCTGTCGTGGCGATTCACTGCCAAGAAAACTTTAGTCAACAGCAGAAGGTGCCGGCCCTCTGGAACCTGGAAGTCTGAAACTGGCCCCGGCCCTCCAGGGCAGAGCTGGGGAAGCAGCTGCTTTCCCACGCTGTCTCTAGAGACGGTGATGCCACTCGTGGGCACAGGCCTGCAAACTAAAGGTCTAGATGTGTGAGCAAAGGATTTCCCAAACCATGGGCCACAGAGAAGGAAGGATCCTTCAGTCCACCAGAAAACCATGGGACAATGGGAAGGGTGCACAGCAACCTGTCTAAAGCCCCAGAGGGGCCTAACATCTACTATCCATCAGTGAAACACAGTTTGTTTGTCGGGGAAGGCCGACAGCAGGGTAAGATCAACACCTGCCCTGCCTTACGGCACTGCTGCCATCCCTCAGACCACACAAGAAGCAAGGCACTGCCTGCGCTGCTCCAGACCACATGGGGAGTCCTACAGTGGCCTTCCTAGGAGCCCAGAGACACAAACCAGCTCCCGAAAAGGTGAGGAAACCCTCCTTGGCACACAGCAACCCAGAGGAGGGCAAGTGTCAACTTAAGCCTCAATTCGGGTTATCATGTGAGCACCTATTATGTACCTTGGAGGGTACAAATGAAGAACCAGGTACATTCTCTGCCTCTCACAACCTTGGTAGCCTAACAGACCTACACATCTGAAATGCTCTAAGAACACCACAAGAGGAAATGCTAAAGCGAATGAAATCAAGGTCAAAATGTCCAGTGCATATGCTACAAGTGATCAAAAAGGGAGCTGGGATGTCTGGGCCACTGGGGAGGTTTTACAGCAGCCTATCTTGAATGGGCCTTGAATAATCTGTGGAATTCAAACAGGAAATGCAGAAAGGGGGTGGTGGGGGTGCTCCGGGCAAGGAGAGGTATGAGCAAATAGAAGAGGAACTAGCAAAAACCACTCTCGAGAGAAAAACTTCTGAAGGCCTCAATAGCCCAGAGAGCACACCACCCACCCACCCACCCACACCCACACCCAGACTCTACCAGGTGTCAGGGTCCACCCATCACCCCTGCCCTGCCTGGGAGAGAGCCACTGTGGCAGGTACCAGGCTGGACCAGCCCCAGCACCCTGCGGCTCCATAGGCAGGTCTCTTCCCTACCAGGCAGCTCTCTCTGGGAATGTTCCACCAGGGCCTCAATCCAAGAGTTACTGAAGGCTTTTTTATGTTGGCTTCCCACTTAATCTGTGTACTGACAGGTTTATTTTTGTTAGAGAAGAGAAGGAGCTGAAAGCCAATTAGGTTTCACAGATTCATTGTGGAGACTCAACCTTCAAGCGATAATTTTACGTATCTAAAAAGGAAGGTGGTTAGAAAAGAAGAAAAGGCACTCTGGGAGGCTGAGGCGGATGGATCGCTCAAGGTCCGGAGTTCGAAACCAGCCTGAGCAAGAGCAAGACCCCGTCTCTACTATAAATAGAAATAAATTAATTGGCCAACTAATATATATAGGAAAAATTAGCTGGGCATGGTGGTGCATGCCTGTAGTCCCAGCTACTCGGGAGGCTGAGGCAGCAGGATTGCTTGAGCCCAGGAGTTTGAGGTTGCTGTGAGCTAGGCTGACGCCACGGCACTCACTCTAGCCTGGGCAACAAAGTGAGACTCTGTCTCAAAAAAAAAAAAAAAAAAAAAAAAGAAGCAAAGAGTTTTATAAAGGTCCCCACCATCACAGCACATGCCGAGGAGACCACGTCTGGATTGGTGACACTCAAAGTCCAGGAGAAGCACACCAGCAGGGCAAAGCGAGCCAATCCCCGTTCTAAACCCGCACTGCTCACTCCTCCAGGGCCTACTCAGCGGCCCATTTTCTTCCTTCCACATCAGCCAGAACCCCACGGGGGTTAGTTCCCGGCTTTCCGCAACCTAACTCCTGGGAATTTTCTCAGAAAAGGTTTATCCCCACGCTAGCAGCAGCCCCTGCTGCACAATAATTCCACCTCCAGGGGCCGACCACCTGCAAAGGCAATTCCCCACACACCAGGGAGGTTTACTAAGAAACCACACATCCCAGTCAAGAAACCAAGCCCCAAATGATTTGAGGCGGCAGCAAGGCTGTGGTTACTTTACCCAAGAAGCCTAGCTGTATGTCACATTCAGCATTTAGAGAACTAACCCAGTACACACACACAATTTCCACATCTAGACCCGGGTTCCCCCGAATCGCCTCTTTCTAGATAGCATCTAGTTCCCAGTTCTAGTTAGAGGAAGGAGGAAGTGGTAGGGGATGGGAAGTCCAATGATAAGGTTCTGCCAACCCTGCTTCTCTGAAGGCTCCGTCCTTTACTCAGGAATACTGGGGAAGTTTAGAGAACAGGGCCATGGCAAGGGCACACGGTCCCCCCCACAGCACCAGTGCCTCGGGATTCAAAATCTGACAAGCGGTACTACTTTACCATATAAACCTCGGCAATAACCAAAACCAATGAACAACAAGCAGCACAAAACAATCGGCAGCCTGCAACCCTAAAGCTGAAATGGGACCGGCATTCAGCCCAGCTCCAGCTACCGCCCACAGGACACCTGATGCTGGGCAAAGGTTCAGTCATATGATTTAAGGCTTCCTGTGGAATTTGCAGACAAATCCCCTGAACTGGGCAGTGGGCTCAGCTTAAGCACTTCCGACCTCTCCCTGACCTGTGGACCTAGGGAGTATGGAGGAGGAGCGGTGGGGAGAGGAGGTAAGTTTCTTCCTACCATCTCAAGGAGGACTGGGGTAACCACCAAGTGAGGACAGTGGAAGCCTGCCTGGCCCACCTGCACACACACCCCCATGAGAAGCACAGGACCTCAGTGAGACTTTAGCTCAGAATAAGCAGCCAAAGTGAAACAGTGCAAGCACACAGCAGTTATAAGGCTACGGAACACACCTATGGACACAAGAAGCTTTGGGGAAAATAAGAAAAGGCATTTCTCCCTTTTGTGGGGAGACAGGAGTTTTCCATTTCACCAAACACTTTGAAGCAGCAAGTGCTTCGTGGAAAAACACTGGCATACCTCACCTTTCTCCTCTGGATATGCAGCAGTGTGCCTGGCGGTCAACCCAGCTCCCACGAACACTACAGAATCATACCTAGGTCTACACTTCATCTTTAGAAGACCCTTCCACATCCTCTCCAGGTGTCAGAGAACACACATCTGCTTCCCCTGGAGCTGCAGTACCTAATGTCACCCACTATCAATGGGACACAAGTAGTTAAGTTGGCCAACATCTTAGGGTTTTATCAAAATAGGGTATGTGAGGCTTTAAACAAAGACTATGATAAAGCTGAAGGTCTGTCTTCAGACTACCCACAACGGCACCACGGACAGGGCACCCAGCACAGAGCATTAATTCAGCGTCCCTCACCATGGGCTGGGAGACATGGTCTAAAGGTCCATGCGCCCTTCTGAAACTGTAAGATAAGATTCATGGTACAGACTTTGTGGTCTGGATCCCGTCCAAATCTGTACAAAACGATGAAAAAAGAAAGGAGCTTTTAAAAGAAACTGAGCTCTCTGGATTGCAATATTTTCAGAAACTACTTTTTTAGAAAAACCCACCCTAGCCCTCAGTCATACACATTTAGATGTAAAAAAGTGAAGTGATGAGAAAAGAGCAACAGTCATAACACTTCCTGAGAAAGACTCCAGAAACTACGTGAAGGTACCGTACTTCCTGCAACCCTGGCAGCAGGCGGCCCTTCCTGACTAAAGCAAGACCCAAACCCGAGAATGGGAAATGAGTGTGGATTCCCGGAGGTTACAAAAGACCAACGGCCTGTTGAACTCCCACAACAAGTCCAGCACGAGAGGCCAGGACTTCCAGCATTCACTTGCATGCTGCCAGATGACTCTCCGTTCGGCTTAGCCAAAAGGAAGTTGGTTACACTGGGGGCCAGAAATCTAAAATATATTTATAACCCATAATACACCTAGGGTAGCCAAATGCACCAGACACATCAAAGTGCCTGAGGAGAACCAATCCCATGTTCTACTACTCCAAACAGCTTCAGCCAGCCAGACTCCTAACCACCTCGAAATCAACTCGTTTACATTAATCAGAAAACACTATTTACAAGAGGATTACCTATCAGAACATTTTACTCCCAGGCTGGTTAACACCTGCCTACCAGCACACAACTGATTGAGCCTAATTCATCACCAGCTACGATGCGCTTAGGGACACTTGTTAATATTAATAAGGCTACAGTTGGGAAAGTCAGTCAGTTGTAAATCTTTCAATTCACTACAAGATCAAATGTGAATTATCTAGAAAAATTATGCTTTGATTCTAATATCCACCTCCCACCACATTATACTGTTATAAATAAACCAAGAGACGGCTATCCTGAACTCTAAGAAGTAAGGAAGACTGGGTCCCAACATTATAAAGTTCGAAGACAAAGTAACTTCCAGAAATCTGGTGGTCCCTCATAGTAGTAACTACTGACAAGCTGAACTGGTCTGCCATTACAATGTAAGAAAATCTAATGGAAAGAACAGTCTGCTAGTTACCTGTTTCTTTTATAACACAAGAAAGGAATCCCTCCCCCCTCCAACACACACATATTCAAGCACCTAGAATAGAAAAAAATGGGACTTAAGTTTGAAAGATAAAGACCATTAGGCACATACAACTCAAACTGAAAATAGTTTACAAAGAAAAAAAAAGGTAGGCCATAGAAAAAAATATTTCCTTGCATGGTAGGCAAATTCAAGATCAGGGACTAACACCCTATTAATAATACATTCCCCACTAGGTCTCACCTACTCCAAATAACCAGCCCATTCTGTGTAGCCCCATGACTCCAAAAATCTCTATCTGAAGCATCTGTCCCCCTCTCCTGAGCTCCAGCCCTGTCACAGTCAGCTGGACACTGAACACCTCCACCTGGAGGGACCTGGATACTAACTAACAGGCCCAAGTACACCTTATCATCATCCCCAAACCTACTTCTCTTCCTTCTCCCTGTTTCAGTGCAGTGTTCCAACCTCCATGTGCCATACCAGGACTGATTCTAATCCAGCCCTCTTTTCTGCTCCCACTGCCCTGATCTCATATGGACTCTCAGAGCCTGCCTTCCTGGGTGGTCTCTGGCCCAAAAGACTGACATGCTCCTAGCTCCACTCTCCCTTCCTTCCTCCCCTACTTGGTATCCCCAGTCAGCTCCTAGAAATGGTTTCAGTACCAGGGGGACCTCAGAATTGCCTTCCATCACTCACTCATGTTCATTCCTCGAACATCCGCTCCCCATCTTCTTCACCCAGCCTACTCTTACCCTTCAAAACAGCTTAGAGTGACTGCCATCAGGAAGCCTTCTATGACCTCCAGGTGCCTCTCCTAGGTACTGCCATGATCTTCTACCTACTTTCCTGTAATTGTCAGTTATGGGTCAGAGTATCTTGGAGGTGGGTCTGTCTTTATCTTTGCTTCCTCAGTACCTAGCACAGCACAGCACAGCAGTGCTCTATACACACATGAATAAATGAATGGATCCAGCATCCCTAATGATGATGAGTCAGATGCTTCCTTAAGAGGAAACAACAGTACTTCTAAATCATTAATTAGCAGTAATTTTAAGTAGAGTTCTGTCTTTATGGCCGTCTCTATGCTTGAAAGAAAACACCAGTAAAAGAAATGTTCCTTTTGCTAGCCATGAAGATTTAGCAGCCCCTCCAACAACTGAGTCAGACTAACAACCTAAAATCTAAAATAATTTAAGCACATGACTACATAGACTACTAGCAATGAATCAATGATTAGTGAGTTACAAGAAACCACATCATTCGGGGAATGAGGAATTGGGAGGTGCAACTGAACAAAGGAGAAGAAACGAAAGTCAGCAGTCAATAAAGGGTGAGTAGCCACAATAGACATGAATAACTCCAATCACTAAGGCTACAAAGATTCAGAAAAAAATCTGCAAACCGAATAAGGCAAAGAAAGGGTCAAAAACTTAACAGTATCACTCAATACTAGTCAAAGCATTTATCCTCAGTCCTAGCATAAGCATTACTTCCAAGATTTATAAAACAAGAACTTCCGGGCTGGTCCGAGTGCAGTGGTGTTTACAACTAATAGATCACAACGAGTTACATACTCCTTTGTTCTTTCTCCACTCTCACTGTTTCACTTGAGCAGCCTAAAAAAAAAAAAATCAATAAAAAATTTTTTTAAAAAGAACTTTTGACTTTAATGCCCAAGAAACTGAGCTTCTGGTTGAACTGTTGACCCAGAGAAACAACTATCCCTCTCAGCTAAATGAAGAAGAAATATGGAGCCACACAAACTACATCCACTGATTATTTACAAAAAAACACTTTGGGAAGTCAATTTAGACTATCCCCACTGCTCCTCCCACCATCAATAAAAAAGGCAATCATAGGCATCTGTACTCGAATATCTATGGCAGCACAATTCACAATTGCAAAGATGTGGAAACAACCCAAGTGCTCTTCAATCCATGAATGGATTAGTAAAATCTGGTATATGTATATACTATGGAATACTACTGAATTACAAAAAACAATGGTGATCTAGCACCTCTTATATTATCCTAGATAAGCTTGAGCCCATCCTTCAAAGTGAGGTATCACAAGAATGGAAAAATAAGCACCACATGTACTCACCATCAAATTGGTACTGACTGATCAACACTAAGGTGCTCACATGGTAGTAATATTCATTGGGTGTCAGTCAGGTGGGAGTGAGTAAACTCACAACTAATGGATGCAGGTGCACAGAGTGTGGGGGAAGGGCACACCAGGCCCTGGCTTGGGCGAGGCAAAGTCATTACTTGTAACCAAAATGTTTGTACCCCATAACATCCTGAAATTAAAAAAAATTTTAAAAAGGCACAGTCATGTGAAATGCCTTTTTCAAAAGAATTTGTGGAGACTGCCCCAACACTCTTTAGTAATCAATTCTAATGTTAAACGATGATTAATAATGAAATGTTTTTCATATAATTTAAACACATAGAGGGAAATGACAAAGTCACCTAAACATCCTGTCTTTCAGGGTAGAACGTTTTTTTGAAACTTTAAAACAAATCTCAGTGGTTTGATGCCTAGATGTAGAAGTCATCTGACTTCACTACCCATTGAAACAAACAGGTCTTTTGCTAAGTACCAAAAAAAATGAAAATGAAACACAGAAAATAGAGAGGCCACCTGTTCTGCACCCCCACTCCCACCGGGTTCACCAATGTGCAACTCAGAGCCATTCTCATCAGTGGGCTTCCAAGAGTTTCTTTTCTTTCTTTCTTTTTTTTTTTTTCTGAGACAGAGTCTCGCTTTGTTGCCCAGGCTAGAGTGAGTGCCGTGGCGTCAGCCTAGCTCACGGCAACCTCAAACTCCTGGGCTCAAGTGATCCTTCTGCCTCAGCCTCCCAAATAGCTGGGTCTATAGGCATGCGCCACCATGCCCGGCTAATTTTTTCTATATATATTAATTGGCCAATTAATTTCTTTCTATTTATAGTAGAGACGGGGTCTCGCTCTTGCTCAGGCTGGTTTCAAACTCCTGACCTCGAGCAATCTACCTGCCTCAGCCTCCCAAAGTGCCAGGAGTTTCATACTGCCCTGAATCTATCACCTAAAAGTTCCCCTTAATCCTACTTAAGTTTTTGCTGAAAAGCTTCCACCGACAGTTCAATATGAAGTAAGCTCTCTGTACCTAGAATCAGCACACGTGGCTGGATTCCAGATCTCTGTACTAAGACAAGGAGGTCAAATCTCACCCAAGGAGCACAGACACAAAATCTAAGACAATGCAAGCACAACTAAAGGAGATAGTTCTAAGGTTTTTTGCTTGTTTAAGAATCAAGTGTAAGGCTCAAACCTCTCTAATAATAAAACTATTTGCACAAAATTATTTTTTTCCTCTTTTCTTTAATATCAGCAATAGTAGCAGGCCTCTTAGGTCAGCATGTTCTTGGCCAATGTTGACTTTTAAAGACCACTGCCTGAACAAATTGCTCCAAAGCCTACTTCACCATTTACAGAACTCACTTCAGTACTTTTCCAGAACACAGGCACTTTAAAAAGTGTAAAAAGGGTTTCAAGGGGTTCCTCCTCCCACGCCTGAGTGTTACTGACCAAGGATTGCTTCACAGCTCTCTCTGGCAGGATGTGAGAAACGCTGCACACGCAAAATCCCAGCAGGGCTGATTCACTCCCGCCAAGGCACCTCACAGCCAGGATTACTTAAGGGAAAGACCCCTCTGAACCCAAACGGTGTCTCTCGTGACAAGACTCTCCAACATTCACATCCTAGGGCCCAACCAAGATTTAAATTTAAGCCTCCGGAGCTTGAACGAAGCTCCGTGAGCGTGCGCACTGTTCCTCCTCCAAAGTGTGAGTGGACAGAGGCCGGGACTCGCCACCAAGCACGGCGGAGACGGGGAAGCAAGGACTGGCCGGGCTGCGCAGGAGGCCCACTGGGCTGGACGCGGCTGACAGTGGCGCACGGGTCGCCCGCCCACCCTTCCTCAAGGCCAGGGTAGAAGCAGGGGAGCCAGGCGCTGAGCCCTGGGCGGCAGAAGAAGGCCTGGGGACACCGGGAGGGGCTCGCCGTGGGTGCCCGGGGCGCCGGGGGCCGGGCCGCGGCGGCGGCTCCAGCCTCTCAGGCCGGCCGCCTCGCTCACCTCCTGCGCCGGCGGTCGTGGTTCCTGCCGAGGCGGTCGGACAAGCGCCCCAGGAGCGCGGCCAGCCCCGGGCGGCCAGGCAGGAGGCCCAGCAGTCGCCTCCAGAACACCGGCGCCGCCGCCGCCGCCGCCATGGAGACTCGCGGCTTCCGCTTCCGCTTCTGGCGCGCTAGAACTTTATTGACAAGAGAGAGCGCGAACACGGCGGCAGCGCGCAGGCGCGGGAGCCCCCGACCGGGGATGGCGGTCCCGCACGGCTCCCCGCCAACCTCAGTTGACCCCCACACACAGAACACAGACCAAGCAGTGGTCTCTCCTCGGGAGGGTGGCCGAAAACCCGCCGGTTAAACGCGCAGGGAGGTGTGCACAGGTGTACGAGGTTGCCCGCACACCTGCAGTCCATCATCACAGGTCCCTGAGGAAAGGATGCCTTGTGCTCACGCCACAGACCCCGCCCTCACCAGCTGTCAAAATTGACCTCCCAGTGGGGGAATGCTTTTCAAGACCATTATCTATTTCAAGCTGGATTTGGTAGGGTGTTAGACTTGTACGACCCCCCCTAAGGTGTTAGTTAGACCTGGACAAAGTCTTGTAACAGGTGTCCTCAAACTACAGCCCGCGGGCCACATGCGGGTGTTTTTGCCCGTTTGTTTTTTTACTTCAAAATAAGATATGTGCAGTGTACACAGGAATTTGTTCATAGTTTTTTTTTTTTTAAACTATAGTCCAGTCCTCCAACAGTTCGAGGGACAGTGAACTGGCCCCCTGTTTAAAAAGTTTGAGGACCCCTGTGACTTGTAACTTGGTTAACACTCACACACCAAGATGCGCAGAACCATGGAAAATCCCCACCAGACTGAGGGGGGGAACAAATTTCCACCTTGTTATTCCCAGTGCCTGCAGCTGCATGGCACAGAGCAGCCCCTACAAACCTATATGAGATGACTAAAAAGTCCTCCCCCCTCCTTATGTGCCCAAAGGTGTCACCAGCCCCTGGAAATGCACAGTTCTATGTCCTGAAAGTGAAGGAGCACATCCCTATATGCCAAGCACACTTTTTGCAGCTAATTTTAAAAAGGAAAACCTTGCAGTATCATGAAAGGCAGGAGAGATGAGTTCTGATCTGTAAGATGCGGCTCCCTGGCTGGCCCACATGGCCTGGGACCTAGAAACTAGGAAAACTGCAGGACACAATCATATCCTACTTATCACAGGGCGGGGGTCGTGAGGTTCAAATGATATGGACACCCTGAAAACTGCATTCCGAATTCTCCCATGGAATTATCCCAAAGTAACTAATTACACATTCGCACAGGAATGTTCATCTCAGCATTGTTCATGATGTCAAAAGCGTGGAAGTGATCTGCAGCGGGGGAGTTAGTTAAATAAATAATGGTAGGTCAGTACGTTGGAAGACCATACATTCATAAAAAAACAATGTTCTAGAAGATTATTTAATGACATTAAGTGTAAAAACCAAATTACCAAAGAGTAGTATAGAGACAATCTCATTTTGTTAAAAATTAGAAAGGGTGGGGGGAGGGAGAGAACGTGAGCATGCTTACAAACAGACTGAAAGCAAATACACCAAAATGTGGGTTATGTGGTGCTATTTAGGAGTTTCCAAATTGTTTACAATCAATGAGTATTTCAGATTGATTTCAACTTTTCTTTTAAGTTTAAGATAGCTTTACAAATACTAGGTGGAATTTGATTCAACTCTTCCAAGTTAGAAATGGTGAATCATCAAATGTCCTAACTTCCAGTAACTAGAATGAGACCATCCGTTGCATAGTTCTGCTTTTGCATAGTGCCTGGCACATGGGTCATTGCAGAGTAAACACTGGCCGAATGGCTCCACCATCATGCTGAGTGGTGAGTGCCACGTGGACCACAGGAGCATTCCAGTCATCCTAAAAAGAGTTCTTGTGGGGGGGGGGGGAGATAAAAAAATAAAAAGAGCTCTCAGCATCGTTTTGCCTATGGTACTTTGCTGTGTGAGAAATTAAGGGAGACAAACAACCATAGTACCATCTCCCTGGGAATTTCCAAACTGGAAAAAAAGATGGCAATATTGATAGCATAGTAAGTTAATACATTAAAATACATTAAGGATAAACAGCAGGAAACGACCCACTCTTTTCTGAAACCACACACCGAGAGCCTCTGGCTTTCATGGCTAGTTTGAAACAGACAGAGCTATAACCAAAGTGAGGCAACCACAACTTTGCCTCAGAACATGAACATATGGAGGTTGCAAAAATTTTAAATAATGGTTTTAGGAGATTAAGCAATTTTTAAATAGTTACACTCACATGATGACAGCACATGCACTGTTTCTGCCAGGAGGTCTCATCTGGGCTAGTTACTGAGAACAAGTAGAGGAGATAAGACCCTCCCAGAGAACACAGGTGGCCCAGGGAGCCTGTCTGACAGCATTCTGTGTGCCCCAGAGCTCGTTGGAGAACTCAAAACCTGGGACAGACACTACTGCTGATGGGGTTTCTCAATTCACTCCTTGATAGTGAGAAGGCACCTGTCTTCTGAGTCTCCCTCACCCTCCTGCCCTCACCCACTGCTTCTCCTTAGTCCCACTCGCTCCTTCCCAGACAGGAGGTGCCAGGGTTAGAGAGACAGGGTTGATGGGGCTGATGGCCGATCCCATGTCTTCCCAAGCGGAAAAGGAAACGTATTCATTGGAAGGAGAGTTGACGTCAGGGAGTGGTGGGCCACTGCCCCAGAGTGTGGGGCTGTTCTCCCAGGCAGGAAGCAGCAGGAAATCCTGAGCCAAGGACTCGTGCCTCACTGTCTGTGATTCACTCTCTGAACGGACAATCACACCAATGCAAGAGGAAGGCCCCTCCTCCTCGAGATTGCTCTGTGAGAGAGGGTCTCTCCCCAGCACAGGGCTGTGAGCAGAATTAAAAGGGAGGTAGAAACCGGCCAGCCCAGGGATGAGAAATCCGCCCTAGTGTGTGACACGGGAGGGGGGGGGCTGACACAGGGGCTGATCTGATGTTTCTGAGGCTCAAGGGCTTGTGTTAAAAAGGGAATGTGGGCCTGGCGAGGTGGCTCACGCCTGTAATCCTAGCACTCTGGGAGGCCTAGGCGGGAGGATCGCTGAAGGTCAGGAGTTCGACACCAGCCTGAGCAAGAGCAAGACCCCGTCTCTACTAAAAAAATAGAAAGAAATTAGCCAGCCAACTAAAAATATATAGAAAAAATTAGCCAGGCATGGTGGTGCATGCCTGTAGTCCCAGCTAGTCGGGAGGCTGAGGCAGGAGGATTGCTTGAGCCCAGGAGTTTGAGGTTACTGTGAGCTAGGCTGACGCCATGGCACTCTAGCCTGGGCAACAGAGTGAGACTCTGTCTCAAAAAAAAAAAGAAAAAAGAAAAATATTCTGACGCCCCATGCCAGCTGTTACTGAGAGGTCGGCACTTGTCCCCATCAGAAGAACAAGAATAAGCGGTTTGAGGAGAAGGAAAGAGAAGTGTATTACTTTTCCAGCAAAGGAGGAGGATGGAGACTTTTGTGTGAAAAATGCCATAGTCCTAATAATAAGTAGAAATGCAGACCTTTTAAAGGGTGGATTCTCAGCTTCAGGCAGTTGCTGTTCAACTACAGTTGATGATTCTGATCTCCAATCTCCACAGAAGCAATCTCAGGACCTCCACCCAGGACCTAAGGTGCCAGGTCCCTGAGCCATCTCCCGTAGCAGAAAGAACAAAAGACTTACCCTGCCCCTCCCAACCAGTGCCCGGAGGCAGGGATGCAGGTTTTAGTTCTCAAAAAGGAGTGGAGGATGTTTTTAAAGAGACAGAAAATATTTTCGCTGCTTTTTCAGGCCATTCCCTCTGTTACCTATTCTTCACCGTCAGTATTTTCCTTCCATATGTGTGGGAGGAGGGGCGCCCACTCTGTTACACAACCCTGCGTCCAAGGTGAGTGTGCCAACACCTATGTCAGAAAACAGCTTTCCCCACGGCTGTCCCCAGGTACCTGGGTCCTAGAAGGCCTGCATGGACCTGGAACTGGAAGAGATAAGGTCCCCTGGGACCAGGGGCCTGAGCCTATTTGGGGCTGGGTGCAGCCCCGGAGAGCCAGAGGTTATAAACAACAAATTTGCCAAGCACAGAAGCTCAAATCAGCAACCTCCCTGGTAGGGGTAGGGAATCGGTCAAGGTCCTCTCATTTATCATTTAAACTTCTCAATGTCGGAAAATCTTGTCATCTGCAAAACAAAACACCTATTGCTCAATGACTCCCTCACCACAAAGAAGCCCAGGACTTTCTGGCATTTGATCAACAAGAAGTCAGAGCCTAAATTTTCTGGAAATGCCTCCTGGGCAGAGCATCCTGGTTTGTTTCTCTGTCGCCAGTGAGAGATAAAAGCAGCTCTGGGTTTCAGGGGAATCTCAGCCTCTTGCGGCGTGGCGGGTGGCCAGCACCACCCCAGCCGGGAGCTGCACGCCTGGAGATCCAGCAGCCCAAAGCGTGAGGAAACACGGTGGCCCATGGCCAGTGATGTGTCTCAGGGAATCCCAGGGTCCCCAGGCCCTGCTTGGGTGGCCAAGCCAGATGGTGGGTGGGGGTGGGTCCCTGGCAACACCCCCCCCAAGGCTGTCTTCCCAGCTTTTCCCTGCCCAGCCCCGACAGCAAAGTCCAAGCTAGAGGCAAAATGCAACTGAGGCTGGCATGGGGTCTCCCTCAGGACAAGTCTTGCTTGAGATGAGGCCAAATCAGACTGGGTCCAAGCAAGTGACATAGGAAGATCTGGACGCTTCCCCCAGCCCAGCTTGATGCATTTCCAGGCTCCTGAAATTTAGGAAAGAGACTCAAAATAAATGCCCCCAAATCCATTGCCCTTCTTGCCCTTTAGCACAGAGAGAGGAGCAGGAGCAGAGGCCCATGGAAGTGCTGCCTCAATGCCTGCAGCTCCCAGCGGGGAAGGGGAGAGAAGGGAGGGCAGCCATCCATCGTGGGGGGTGGTCTGCGATGAACCAGAGAGGCAGATGTGGAAGGATCCCTGAGGCCAGGAGTTTGAGATCAGCCAGAGCAAGAGCGAGACCCCGGTCTCTACAAAAAATAGGAAAATTAGCTGGCGTGGTCATAGTGGCACACCCATAATCCCAGCTACTCAGGAGGCTGAGACAGAAGGATCATTTGAGCCCAGGAGTTCGAAGCTGCAGTGAGTTATGATCCGGCCACTGCACCCTCAGTCTGGGCAAGAGAGTGAGGCCCTGTCTCAAAAATAATAATAATGATAATAATAAATAAAGAGCCAACAGGAACACACTAGCATGCCGGGCCGCTGCTACCAGAGTGTCCAGATTTTCCTAAGAAATCCCTAGATTCAGGTATGGATGAGAAATTTCCAGATTCTTAAGTGTTGTCTTGAATTTTTTAAAAATTCCTTGTAGGCCAACCAATACATATATATATATATATATATATATATATATATATATATATGCTGCATTCAGCCTGAGGGTCACCACTCTGCATCTTCTGGTCTGCAAAAAAGTGTCTCAGGTGCCACAGGAAGAAGGGGAAGAAGAGAGGAAGCCTCGGGCTCACCTGGTGGTACCTACCTCTTGAACACAGCCCCCTGAGGCTGTGTTACTGATTCACAGAAGTGCCTGACCCACCTCCTGCAGGTAGAATGAAGTAGAATCTTCCCAGCTCATCATCTTGGAGCTTGGAAGTAAGGCACTAATGCCTTTAGTGAGTGAGGAGAGTGAATCAGAAGTGAACATGGAAAAGACACTCGGCAGCAGGGCCCCAGGCACCTTGCTGCTGGTGGCCTACCTGTCCCCAGCTCTGCCAGTTCCTGTCCCCTTCTCACCCAGGCATGTAGTCAGGTGGCAAAGAGGGAGGACAGACAAGCAAGTGTGTGGGGGAGCCCAGGAGTCTGGTCAGTACCCCTGGGCGCCAGCCCAAGATATGCCTTGACCAGCCAGGAGTTGTGGTGTGGTCGGGGGAACATCTCCAGACCTCAGCTTCCCATCAGCCTCATGTCCCACTTCCTTGGGGAATGCCCCCCAGAGGTCCCCCCATTAGATTAGGTCTCCCCATAATAGGTCACGCAGCTCCTAGGACTTGCTCACAGCACACAGCGCAGTCAAAATTGGTTCATCTGAACATCCGTTGTGGAAGAATCTTGTCCTTCTGGAAAGAATCTATACTATTATGAGGTCCCAGACTGATACATTTCTGGCATCCAGCTCAATCCTGGACACATAATGTGTGCTCAGTAGACATCTAGTCCAGGGATGAATGAATGGCTTTGTAAACAAGTGCTGAGGGACAAGAAGAGCCTCCAGGTGGGTGCTGTCCCGAACCCAGTGGATCTGGACTGCGATCAGCATTGTTTACCATTGTTGACAATTATGGGGGGCAGTTGGTGGGGGCTTACGAAGTCCTGGAGAGGGCAGTCCCTGTACCTCTGGGCTAGGAATCTCTGACCCACACCACTGTGAGGCCTGGCAAGTACAGCACAGGCAAAGATGAGGGCGAAGGAGGGCGCTGGGGAGAGCTGCCCCAATGTCACCTTGGATGCCCTCTACCTGTCCTTGATGGAGTCTCCCAGTCTCCCCTTCTTCTGACCCACTTCTCTGCCATCCAGGCTGGCTTGGGACCTTGGGAGCCAGAGAGAGGGTGTTATCATTTTCCCTTTGAACTTGCACGAGAATCAGAACATGACAAAGCATACGCCAATGTGCGGAAGAGCCAGGGGCCTTCCCAGAGGACGGGGACTCAGGGGGAAGCCTGAGTACAGGTGCCAGAGGTCAGTCAGAGGCCACAGGCACCCCAAGGTGGTGAAACCACCTGACCTAGCAGCCCATGGAGCAGCCGGCCCCACTGGGGTGTTGCAGAGCGAGCTGGCCAGTTGCATCCACCTGGTCCCCCACCACCAGCTCCTGCCTCTCTAAGGGCACCTGGGCCCAGGACATCCCCCAGGAGGCACATCTGCCCAGACTGAGCCTGGCTCACCCCCCTTCTGGGCTCCCGCCTCCTGGGCACTGCCACTCCACTGCGGGCCAGGCTTCCTTCGCATTGCAACCCAGATGGCTCACCGCAGCCGGCTTCCCAGAACTGCCCTGCTACCCTGGTGTCTGTTTCTGCAGCTGCTCCAGGGCAAATAGAAACTCTTCCCTCCCCAGCCCGGACAGAGCAGGGTTTGTTGGTTTGGGGTCAGGGGAGATAATTGGCTGCAAGCTCACTCCCCTCATTCCCCACCCTCCCGCCCAGGACTTGGAGCAGATGTGGATTCATCTTTGACCGAGTGAAAAGAAACCTCCCTCCCCTCTCCGCTGCCCCTCCACACTTCACCCTCTCTGCACCCTGCTAGTCACCTCCCACTGCCCCACCCACTCCTCCCACCACCGCCCAGACCCCCTCGGTGGGTGGAGGAATGCCCCCCCCAGGGCAAGGGTCCTGCACTGGGGCCTAGCCCCAGCCCCAGAGGGAACAAGGACTCTGAGGCTGGGTGGGTGAGTGGGTGGGGGTGAGTGGAGTGTTTTCGTCTCCTCCCCTCTTCTGCAGTTTTTCTGGGAAATGCCAGAGGCCGGCTGGGCCTGGAATGTCAGGCTTGAAAGAACTCCTCCACCGCCCCTTAGACATCTGAGCTGCAAACCTTTTCATTAGCTCCAAGGCCCATCCCCAGGAACAAAGGCCTGCAAACCAGAATGCCGCTTTGCCCCACGGGCCATTGTCCCTGCCTCCCTCAGCCTGGCCCTGGGATTGTCTGAAGCAAGAAAGAAAGGGATCAAGGTCAACCTGCTATGTGACCCCTGAACCTTTCCCCTGCCCTGGAAAGGTCATCTAGGCCCTTTTCCTGCAGGTGGCAAGGCTGGTCCCCAACGGCTGTCCCAGGGGGTAAAGGAGAGAAGCCAGGGCTGCCACCCCGGAGAGGGGCCGAGGGGTGCAGACCCGAGCACCCCAGGAAACCCAGCCCGGGATGCCAGGCCTCAGCCCTGGAAGAGCCACTGAGCAGCAGGGCAGAGCTTCCCCGGGCTCAGAGAAGAGGCATGTCCCCAGCATCTCCCCCAGATTGGCCAAGAGAAGAGGGAGCAGGAGGTGAGAGTCGCCTCACCACCTCTCACCCTCACCTCCAACCACCCACGCTAGACTAGAAGCTCCAAAGGACCAGATATAGTTCCCCACTGTCGTAGCCCCAGGCGTAGCAGACTAACTGGTGTGGGCAGTGGAACCGAAGCTGCCTCCTCATGCTGTCGAAAGCCCAGCAGTCTCAAGACAGGGAGGGACTGGGCTCGGGCTGTGGTCTGAGGCCAGCCTCCTACCCCATCTGGCTGCAGATGCAGCTGGGAACAATGGCGATCCTAGCGTCCGCCCCCGGGCTGCCGAGCATGGAAGCTTGAGGAGCCCTGCCACAGCTTCCCCCGACCACCCCACGGGCGCCAGAGTTCCTTCCCATCTGTGAGATTTGGGGAAGAGCTCAGCATGTCACACAGCATGAGTAAGTGGAGCGCCACAGGCAGCCGAAACCACTGCGTACTTCCCCTCCATCACGAATGAATGTCGTTATTATCTTTATGACCAAGCGCCTTTGCCTGGAAATGGGATCCTGACTTCATAGAAATTCTGCAAAGGGAGAGATTAGGAAAAGACAAGAGTCTCCTAAATCCCTTAGACGGGAAATCAGCTGGGTGGAGCAGAGGGGCCAGACCTGGATAAAGCTTCTCTCCCTGCAAGCCCCCCAGCAGAGGGGGAAGATGGGACACTTAGCTCCCTCCTGGCTCTGGCATCTCTGTGCTTAGTTAGGTCCTTGCCTAGAAGGTGGCTCCCTGGAAGTGTGCCCTGTGTTGGCCCAGGTGTCTCCTCCCACATTTGCTGCAATGCTTGTGTCCTTCCCTTTGTCTTCGGATCAGCAGCCCTAATAATCTCCAGCAAACCTGGGACTGGGCTTCCTGGTACGCACACCCTCTAGCCCATCAACTCAGCCACTCCCGAGTTGAAAAACCAGAAGGTTCCAGAAGGTTCCCAGAAGGTACCAGAAGGTTCTAGAAGGTTACCAGAAGGTTCTTCTCGAGGAAGAACCAGAAGCTACTGCAGAACAAAGTAGGCTGTGGTATCTAAAAATCACTGATGATAGGAGTCTACACAATCCCTCACTTCAACATTCATTAAGCATTGTCTACACACCAGGTTCCAGGCTCACAAAGAAAAAAAGAATCAAATACAGCTTGTTTCCTCAAGATTCTTATTGCACAAACAGTCAGAACATTTTGGCCAATGGGAAACAAGCTACTCTGGAAGTTTAGACAGAGTGTCTGCCAAATTTTAAAGGAAAAGTAGAAATCAGCCAGGGGTGCTTCTACCCAGACCCAGGGAACCAGGAACCTTCCGGAGATAGCCTGGAGTTCCATGTAGCAGGAGCCCGCCTGTGGGGCCGTGACAGCCAGTGGAGCTCACGTGAAGCAGCCTGGGACCAGCTGTATGGAGGATTCTTCCCAAAGGCAATGGGAAAGCGCGGGAGAAATCAGAAGCCAAAGGGCACCTTGGTGGCTGGCTGAACTGTTTCAAGACAAACAGGTTTTTGGAATGTTTCCTTTTTTTAAAAATTTTTTTTTTTTGAGACACAGTCTTACTTTGTTGCCCAGGCTAGAGTGAGTGCCATAGCATCAGCCTAGCTCACAGCAAACTCAAACTCCTGGGCTCAGGCGATCCTCCTGCCTCAGCCTCCCGAGTAGCTGGGACTACAGGCATGCGCCACCATGCCCGGCTAATTTTTTCTATATATTTTTAGTTGGCCAATTAATTTCTTTCTATTTTCAGTAGAGACGGGGTCTCGCTCTTGCTCAGGCTGGTTTCCAACTCCTGACCTGGAGCGATCCTCCTGCCTCAGCCTCCCAGAGTGCTAGGATTACAGGCGTGAGCCACCGCGCTTGGCCTGGAATGTGTCTTCTAAAGCCGATTTATGAGTCCCCCAGACATAAGGCAGCACATGGCCACATCCATGCCCTAGTAACCCAGCCGTCTCCCCGACAGACTCCCCAGTGCTGTCAACACAGAGATAGCTAACATGGACAGAGCACTTAACACGTGCAAGACACTGTTCCAAGCATGCCGAGTGTATATGAGCTCCCAAGCCCACGAGGTAGGTAATATTATCAGCCAGTTTCACAGATAAGGAAACTGAGGCACAGCCGAGGAAGTAGGTTGCCTGAAGTCACAGAGCTACTGGTCGGTGGAGCCCTGGAAGGCAGTTCAAGCTCCTGGGTCAGCATGCAGGGAGCCCAGCCCCCTATCCCCTCTTACTCACCACCTGGGGGGGTCCCGCGTCTGTCACCTCACCAGCCATCTCCCCGAAGAAGGGTTCACCCAGCACTTCTGTCTTCCAGTACTTCGCCCGGTGCCTGGCAAAAGCAGGCTGTCAGTGAGGGTTAGTGGAATGGATGAATGAACTTGACTTGTGTCTGAGCACTATAATTTACAAAGCACTTTCTGTCCATTAACTCGAGGGCTATTCCTTGCGTCTGCCTGTCCTCCACGGGCTCAGCACAGAAGCGTATGGTCATGCAGCCACGTAATGCTCAATGGGTGAGAAAAAGAATGAACTCCTGATGATAGAGAGAAGGAGAATCCACTTCCTCAGCCTGCAAGCACCGAGAGGGCAAAGCCCGGGTCTTACTCATCTGTATCTCTCAATGCGCAGCACAACACTTGGTACTTAGAGCCCGATATTTGGGAAATGTGTTAATAAAACAATGTCCCCCTCTGCACAAGTAACGGGAAGATTTCCTCCTTACTACTGCTCCCCTAATGGAGGCCAAAGGGAGAGTTGGACTGAATTTCTTGTTTTGTTTTTTGAGACAGAGTCTCGCTCTGGCACCCGGGCTAGAGTGCCGTGGCGTCAGCCCAGCTCACAGCAACCTCAAACTCCTGGGCTCAAGCGATCCTCCTGCCTCAGCCTCCCGAGTAGCTGGGACTACAGGTGTGCATCACCATACCTGGCTAATTTTTTTTTTTTTTTAGTATTTTTAGTTGTCCAGCTAATTTTTTTCTATTTATAGTAGAGATGGGGTCTCGCTGTTGCTGAGGCTGGTCTCAAACTCCTGACCTTGAGCAATCCTCCCGTCTCGGCCTCCCAGAGTGCTAGGGTTACGGGTGTGAACCACAGTGCCCGGCCCTGGACCGAATTACTTCCATTTCTACCACACTTTGATGTGCAGAATCTTTTTTATTTCTTTTAAATCTCAGATCTCTGATGGGAAAAGGTAATTATTCTTATTTTGCACATGGCAAAACAGAGAGGCTGTGTGTCCTGTTCAAATCTCATTTAGTCCCCCAACGACTGTGGGAGAGAGGCCGAGGGGCAGACGGAGGACACAGCGGCAAAGTCAAAGTCGGTGAGCCACCCCTCAATTCTGGAGAAGCCCAGGAAGCAGCTCCAGGCTCCAGAGTTGCAAGCTCCCTGCTGGCTTACGCAGCCACCTTGCCCCCCCTCTCCACCGGCTCACAGCGCTTGCTCAGCCTGTGGTGTCTGGGAAGAGGGCAGGGCCCAAAGGCCAGGGCCGCTGCAACCTGAGAGGAGACTAAGTGCCCCCCAGGCGGCTCTGGGGGGTCTCCAGCACCCCGCAGACCATTTAGGGTCAGATTTTTTTTTTTTTTTTTTTGAGACAGAGTCTCGCTTTGTTCCCCAGGCTAGAGTGAGTGCCGTGGCGTCAGCCTAGCTCACAGCAACCTCAGACTCCTGGGCTCAAGCAATCCTGCTGCCTCAGCCTCCCGAGTAGCTGGGACTACAGGCATGTGCCACTATGCTCGGCTAATTTTTTCTCTATATATCAGTTGGCCAATTAATTTCTTTCTATTTATAGTAGAGGCGGGGGTCTCGCTCTTGCTCAGGCTGGTTTCGAACTCCTGACCTCGAGCAATCCGCCCGCCTCGGCCTCCCAGAGTGCTAGGATTACAGGCGTGAGCCACCGCGCCCGGCCTAGGGTCAGATTATTAACACAAAACTTGCCATCCTTCATCAGGCTGGCCCTGGGTCTCCAAGCTCGAACTAAATACAGCAGCACAAACCGAACCAAGAGCAAATCAACCGTTCCCTCAATCACCTCTTCTTCTCCCCCATCCTCCTCCCCGCATCAGAAGCCCCAAAGAGGCAGGAGGGAGCGCACCCTAGGCAGCGGGCTGAACCCCTGAAAACTGCTTTCTGAAAGTTCTCTCCTGGTGGACTTTTATTCTCAGATGTGACCCCAGCTTGGGATATGAATTCCCCTCCTCTCCGTCCCCGCTCCAGCCCCGGGGGCAGCGATTCCCGCGGATCCCCGCCTCCCCGCCGCCGACCTGGGGTGCAGCGCCGAACCCCGCTCCACCTGCGAGTCCCGGGGCGCCCTCTAGCGGACGCGAGGCTCTCCGGGGCTCACCGGCCGCGCGGGGCACCCGGCCCGACCCACGCAGGTGTGGGGACTCAGATGCATGACAGCTGTTTTATTGCTATCGGGGAGGGGGGGGGTCATCAGCACCCGTGTCGGTGTCGGCAAGGGGCCTGGCCCGGCCGATGGACTGAGGCCGGGCCGCCGCCGCGCAGGGGCTGGCCCCTCCAGCCTGGGGCCTCTCGGCCTCCGGTCGGGGACGTGCCCACGGGTGACTGTCGCGTGTCTCCCCCCCTCCAGCTCCCCGGCCCGACCCCAGCCCTGCGGCCTGGCTGCGAGATGGCCCCAGCTCCCGTTTGGCTGGCCCGGTTTGGGCCGTCCGGAGCCGCGATCGGGACCTCGGGCAGGCGCGGGGGAGGGGGCCCAGGGGGCGTCCCCGTGGGGTCCGAGAAAAAGCGAGGGGAAGCCGGGAGCGTCTCCCGGCCGGCCTCCCAGAACTGCCCGCGCTCCCGAAGCGGCGCCCCCGCCTCTGCCAGAAACCGGCCTTCTTAGAAGGGAGGGGGGTGGGGGGAAAGTGTGAATGAGAAGTTGGGGGCGGAGCGCGCGGGGGGAGGGGCCGCTGCCAGGAACGCGCCGCCGGGGCTGGCGCCGCGCCCGCCGGCCGCCCTGGCCGCCTCGCGTCGCGCTTTGTCTCTGCGAGCGTCTCTGCCGGTCCCTGCTCCGCTCGCGGCCCGCCCTCGGCCGCCCGCGGCCCCTCCCTCGCCCTCCGCGCAGCCTTTCATTGCTGCGAGTAGTGACTAAACATTACAAGAAGGCCGGCCGCGCAGTTCCAGGAATCGGGGGGCGGGGCGGCGGCCGCGTATATACCCGCGAGGGCGGCCTCCGCGGCTGCTCCGACTCGGACTCCCCGCGCCGCCGCCGCCGCCGCCACTCCGGCCCCGCACGCGGCCCGCCTGGCCCAGCTCCCGCCGCGGCCCCTCGCCCCGTCCCCGCCCGGTCGTCGGCCCGGGGGCGCGCAGGGGGCAGGGCGGGCGCCCCAGTGAAGCCCGAGGGACGTGCGCGCGAGGGCTCCTTTGTGGACTTCACGGCCGCCAACATCTGGGCACCGCGCGGGCCACCGCTGGCCGCCGCGCCGCCACCTCGCCTTGGGGACCGTAGGAGGCGCAGCCCCGAGGCCGGAGACTTCAGTTCGGCACCAGGTAGGAAGAAGGGGCGCAGCGTGGGGAGGGGTCTCGCTTCGTCCCGGGAGCTTTTCCCGGTTTCCCCTCCCCTTCCCGGGTCATTCCCGGCAGGGAGGGGACGAGGCAGGGCAGAGCGGATGGAAGCCGGAGATCCCAGGTTCCCGGAATACTCAGTCTGGGGCCCTCGGGCTTCTCCTGTCCCCTTCCTACCCCCATGCCTCGGGTTTCTGTCTCCGTCCCCACCGCCCGGGGGCACCGGACTGAGCGGCACCCAGAGCGTCCCGGGGGCCCTTGTCCCGCTCGCCACGCCGGCCGCGCTCTCGGAGACCCAACTTCCGCGCGCGAGTTTCCCCACTCTGTGTCCTCCCAGCGCGCTTGAGGAAGGGGCTGCCCGGGCCGGGGGGCCGGCCGGCGGCCGGGTGGGCTCAGCGGTGTGCCAGGGTCGGAGCGCGGGCCCAGGTGAGGGCCCCCAGAGCGCCGGGTGCCCCGGCCGCTCGGCAGAGGCAGGGGAGCCCGGGCGGGCCGGGCGCGCTGGAGGGTTCCGGGCACTCACGCGGCGCGCGCCTTCCTCCCCGCAGCCCCCCGGGATGCAGTAGCGGCCGCTGAGCGGAGGCCGCGAAGCAGCTGCAGCCGCCGCCGCGCAGATCCACGCTGGCTCCGTGCGCCATGGTCACCCACAGCAAGTTTCCCGCCGCCGGGATGAGCCGCCCCCTGGACGCCAGCCTGCGCCTCAAGACCTTCAGCTCCAAGAGCGAGTACCAGCTGGTGGTGAACGCAGTGCGCAAGCTGCAGGAGAGCGGCTTCTACTGGAGCGCCGTGACCGGCGGCGAGGCGAACCTGCTGCTCAGCGCAGAGCCCGCCGGCACCTTCCTCATCCGCGACAGCTCGGACCAGCGCCACTTCTTCACGCTCAGCGTCAAGACCCAGTCGGGGACCAAGAACCTGCGCATCCAGTGCGAGGGGGGCAGCTTCTCCCTGCAGAGCGACCCCCGGAGCACTCAGCCCGTGCCCCGCTTCGACTGCGTGCTCAAGCTGGTGCACCACTACATGCCGCCCCCCGGTGCCCCCTCCTTCCCCTCGCCGCCGCCCACGGAACCTTCCTCGGAGGTGCCCGAGCAGCCGCCTGCCCAGCCGCTCCCAGGGAGCCCCCCCAGGAGAGCCTATTACATCTACTCTGGGGGCGAGAAGATTCCCCTGGTGCTGAGCCGGCCCCTCTCCTCCAACGTGGCCACTCTGCAGCATCTCTGTCGGAAGACCGTCAACGGCCACCTGGACTCCTATGAGAAAGTCACGCAGCTGCCTGGGCCCATTCGGGAGTTCCTGGACCAGTACGATGCCCCGCTCTAAAGAGCAAAGGGCAGAGGTTGGGGAAAGGGGCCCGGCCCCCTCTCCTCGGTGACACATGGCACAAGCACAAGAAGCCAGCCTTGAGAGAGTCCAGCAGCTCCTGGCCAGCCAGGGGCAGACAGGCCCCTCCCTCCGGCCCTCCCCCCTGCGGAACGGGGCAGGCGGACCTGGAATGTGTTTGAGAGAAGGGGGAGTGCCACCTGAGTGCCCCACCCCCACTCCAGCTTCTCGGGAGGAGCCAGCTGGCCAAGTGGGACAATAGTGAATTCTCTACTCCCCCTTTCCTCCACTCCCCCTCCGCGCTTCCAAACAGGGCATGCTTGGGGAGAGATGAACTAATAAGAACTGCCAGGGAATCTTCCAACTTTCCAACGGAACTGGTTTGCTCTTTGATTTGGTTTAAACCTGAGCAGGTCGCAGGGCCTGGGAAAGGATGAAAGAGAGAGGGTTCCCGAGAGGCCCCAGAGCTGCAGGCAGGCTGGCCAAGGAAATGGATGGCCACACCCACTGCCCAGCCCAGGTGAGGAGCTGGCTGCTTGCTCCTCTCCCTGGCTCTGGGGAGAAGGGCATGGGGTGACCTAAGGAAATACCCTGGTGTTCCTCACCCTCTCCCTTGGGACAGCACGGAGAACACAGGTTCCAAAGTCTACCTGCTGCCCAAGAGCCCAGGACCTTTCCCTCGTTTTAAGGGGGAAGAGGCACTTGGAGGAGGATGCCTGTGCTGGTCAGGTGGTCTCTTTTTCCTAGCCGTGCTATACCTCCCACCACCAGGGGTGGGGGAGGATGCAGGAGGTGAGCCATCTTTGACCCCATACTCCCCATAGGGGAAGATAGAGGACTAGGACATTCGCCTTAAACGTTCCCTGTCCCATGGATAGGGACTGGCATAGGGAAAGCCTCAAACTCGGCCAGTCCAGCAGAGGCCAGTGGATTCACCCAAGGGCGCCCAGCCAGGGAAGTGGGTGGGGGACGGAGACCGCCTTCCCTGGACTCTTTGGACGCACTGGGAGGACACTGGCCAGTCCTAGCCCCAGGCCCTGCACAGCCCTCCCTCCTGCCTGGGTGCGGGAGGTGGGAAGTCCCCTGCAGCTGCTCCTGCTCTGTCACAGCACTGATGAGTGAAAACCTGGAGGAATGTAGCAGCGATGGAATTACCTGGAACTGTTTTTTTCTGGGGGGGGAAAACTAAACACACAAGTTTTCTGTGTCAGGTCTGGGTGGGGCAGCTGTGTGTTGGGGTGGTTTTTTTCTCTATACATTTTGTTTCTTGTTTTTAAATAATGTTTACAATCTGCCTCAATCACTCTGTCTTTTATAAAGATTCCACCTCCAGTCCTCGCCCCTCCCTCAACTCAGGCCTTCGAGGCTATAGGAGATGCTTGAAGAACCCAACCAAATCCCAACCCAAGTCAAACTTTGCACATATTTATATTTATATTCAGAAAAGAAACATTTCAGTAATTTATAATAAAGAGCACTATTTTTTAATGAAAAACCTGACTTGAGCCTTTTCTCCGCGCCCTCCCCCCACTATTTCTCTTTCACCCACACCCATGCTCCGCATTGGAGGAAGGGAGCCACCTGGGGTGGTGGCTGTGCCTCCTCTCTGGTGGCCTGGCCCTCCTGGTGGTGGAATCAAAGACTTACGTCAGCCCCTGTGCCACTGACAAGCTAAGGCAGCCACCTAGGCTGTTACCGAGAGGGGTAATTCCTGCTAGTCTGATTCAGATCTGACCAAAATATGCAAAGCGAGTTCGAAGGAAGCGCTTCAAAGGGCTTGCTGGGAGCAAGCTGAGCTGTGGTCAAGGCTTTTAGAGGCTCCAAGCTATTAGAGGCGCTGGGGCTCCTTGGCTGGGAGGTGTTCCGATAAAGCCCAGACTACTGAGTCCTGGCTTGGTGACCTGTGCTTGGTGACCTGTGACCTCAGCACTGGTGGGTTCACAGGAGGTGGGGGAGGGGTAGTCCAGCTGCAAACCTTGCAGGCAGGTGGGGCCTCCCCAGGGTGTTCCAGGGCTTCCTGGCCACTTCTCACACCTCCAGCTTCCCTTCCACATTTCTGGGGGCTCCAACCTGAGCAGTGGACAGGGGAAGCCACTACTCCCCTAGAGCACCCATCTATGCATCTATTCATAGTCTTTCCCACACTCTGGGCATTTAGAGGCTACCTGGATTAACCACCCCAATTACCTCCTCCAGGCAGGTGTTCTCATCCCATAGTCTCAGACACAGCTGTGCAAGCCAGGACTGGGGCTGGTCACTTCTGGTGCCTAGATAGGTGCTCAGTAAATATTTGTCAACTGATTAGGGGCAGCTACTCCCGGTTTAGGGAGGTTAAGCAACCTGCCTGAGGGCACACCACTTGGGAATGTGGGAAAGACAGGACTGGAAGGAATGCAGCAGCATTGGATTTATTTCCCAAGCCCATGAACCCAGCCTCCCCATACTTAGCTCTCTGAGCATATGCTCACACTCCCCTGGACAAGGCCTCCCCCCAAAAAACAAGAGATTGGTACTCTTCTCTCTCAACTCCGGGGTTTCAGCACTAGATTTCTACTAAAACCAGACAACACCTTCTCCATGATGTTCTCCTTCCACGCTTCCTTCTCCCCCTCATCGGAGACCTGACAGCTGGGAGAGGAGTGTTATCCCCAAGTCAGGACTCATCCCCTCATCTGAGTCTCAGACGAAACAAATGCCAGAGCCTCTTCCCGTCCCCCTGCTCCACACTGATAAACTGCTCCAGGAATCAGCATCCAAAAGGCAACAGAGTAAATAAACAAAGCCTTTTTTTTTTTTTCCCATTTCCTGGACTTTTGGGGAAAATGACCTAAAGTGACAAGAAGGGGCTGGGCCACACAGTAAGACCACAGAGTGGACGCGGCACATGAAAGCCATGCCAGAGGGACGGAGAGGGGACTCTGGAATGGGGAACACAGACTCAGGTAGGATCACCTGCCCAGGGCACGAGTTTAGATGCAGGGACCCATGGGGACCTGGGTCCCCAGTGCCTTCTAGGAGGATGAGCTTCCAGGAAAAGTCTGCTGACTCTTTCTTGTTCTGGGATCTGATCTCCTGCCTTGCACTGCAGAGAGCCCCCCTCCTGCTGGAATAACAGCCTGGATGGAACCTGATGGAACCATAAACCTGGAGTCCCTGCCTTTGGCCCAGAAGGCAGCTGTTCAGCCAGCGTGTCTAGTGTCCCACCAGCAAAAGGACTTGGCCTTATCTGGCTGGGAAGTGGCTCTCTCTGCCTGCTCCCTGGAGGTTAAACCTTGGTTTGGGGGAGATGCAGAGGCAAGAAGACATCTGACTCCTTTCCCTACCTGCAGCGCACTGCTCACCTCAGACTTCTTCTCTCTCCACTTCAGATCACAGACTGGACCAACCATTTGGATTTGCAGACAAGCAAACTAGGGCCCAGAGAAGGGAAGCAACTTGCTCCAAGCTCACACAGCAAGCTAGTGGCAACACCAGGAAAGAATCTCGCTGAGATGGTTCTGCTCACCAACAGCTCCTTCCTTCCTTCTCTCCTCATCCCATACCCCGTTACAAAATTCTTTCTGTAATTCTCAGTCCTTGGAGGGAAAGACACCCCTCCTCCAAAGGACTTAGCGGGGTGGCTCTCTGGCCTGGCCACCCAGAGGAGGGGTGCTCGTGGCTCTAAGAAGTGCCCTGCAGGGAGCGGGGCTGTTCCTGTGGTTTGAGCGGGCACCCTATGCCCCAGCAGGGTGACGTGCACAGCCAGGGGTCCCTGGCCAACGGAAAGGAAAGGGGAGCCTAGGGCTCCAGGCCCTGTGTCCTAGTACCTCGCTTGTAGCACTGCGAGCATCCACCCCAAGAGGCCCCATCCTCCCTCTGGTGGTGCTGTTTTTGGGCAGGCCTCCGACGAGTGAGAGCCAAGAATGGGAAATCTAAGGCCTGCTTGGGGGGGAGGGCGGGAAGGAGGCCACCGGCAGGGAAGCTAGCGACGGAAAATCAGCCAGCAAGATGAGCCCTAGGCTTAGGACCGAGCAGGCATGTTTGGGAGGGGGCACCGGGCGGGGGCAGGGGCAAGGGGCAGTCGGGAGTCCACGGGAGAGGGGACCGCGGGCCCCGGGAGTGCGGGCAGGCCGGGGACCGCAGAGGCGGCGGGAGACGGGGGCCCCCGCTCAGGGAGCACCTTCCTGCGCCCCGCCCCCTCCCTCCTCCTCCCTCCCCTCGCGTTCGGGCGGCCGCCGGGCTGGCGGGCAGGCGCGTCGCCCCGAGGCCGTCCTCTGCCAGGAAGAGTCACTTCCCGGACACCGCGGGAGCCCTGGCGGAGCTATGCGAAGAATGTCCGCGCCGCGCACGGGGGGTGGCACCTCGCGGGCCCGCCGCAGCCGCCGCCGCTGCAGCCACCGCCGCGCGGAGCATGCGCGCTGCGAGCGCGGCCCCGCCCCCGCCACGCCCCGCCACGCCCCCGCCCGCCGAGCGCGGTCGCCACGGCAACGGGATTGCAGGCGGGGAGCGCTGTTTATTCTCAGCCGAGTGCCAGGAAATTGGGCCCGGAGGCTGCCAGGCGCACCTCCCTGGGGCGGGGGGCGGGGGGCGGGGCGGGGCCCGGCGTTCGTCCCCCGGGGTCACTGACCCCTCGGAGGGGGCTGTCCAGAAGGCCGGGCTCTTTCCCAGCTGCGATGGGTCAAGTTTGCTTGTTCCCGGGGGAGCACAGCAAGCCCACCCCCACCCACTCTTCCCGGGGATCCTGTTCTCGTCATTCACTCACTCAGCAAATACCTACGTGTCAGGGAGCATTCTAGGCCCAGGGGAGCTAGCGTCCAGCAAGACGAGGCCCTGCTCTCCCCAGTCTCCAGAGGTTGAGTGAGCGACCAGACAATGAGCTAGTAAATATGTAAATTAAATAAATGCAGACTATTTGTGCCTCGGAGATGCGTCTTCCAATCACATTGCCATTATCTTCCAATCACACTGCCATTACATCCAACATCCACCCTCCCACCCTTGGGGGTTTGGCCCTGAAAGCCTGGCAAACTAGGACAGTTGGTCCCTCTACCCTCAAGTCAAAGCACGTCCATTTTGGAGATGGAGAAACTGAGGCCCCAGATCCAAGGACAGTTCTACCAGGGTGGGTGGGGTAGTTAGAAAGAGAGCTGCCCAGAGCTCCTCCCCTCTGTCCCTGGAGATCCCTGAAAGCCCAGAGAACCCAAGGTGATGCCCCAGGGTGTCTCTTCCGCATCAGAAGCCTGAAGATAGCCCTGGAATCTGAATAATCAACGCCTCCCCAGGTGGCTCTGGGACCACTGGTGTTGCCTTCCGGCAAGACAAAGTTCTTCCCGGGACAGGGAATTTCCTCCCTGTGCCTTGACTAAGCCTGAGCTGGGAAATGAGCAGGGAGGGGAGGCCCTGAGCTTACCGCCAGCCTGTACCCCGGCAAGCACGGACAAGTGCAGCCCTGCCCTCTGCCTGGGCTGGAGGACAGTGGCGGCCCAGGGAGGAGGATGGTGCTCCTTCCCCCAGCGCTGAGCCCTCCCAGCTGTGCTGTGCTGGGAACAGGCCAGGCGTTTGTGAAATCCTTGGGTGAGCCTGACCCACTGTCATGAGGACTTGCCTGTGGAAGCTGGTGCCGGGAGGGGGGAGGGGGGCTGTTCCCAGAAGCGGGGAGAACTCTGGACTTCCCACTCCTGAGTGCTCCGGATTGCAGCACCGCCTTGGGCAACAGCCGGAGGCCTGGAAGGCTGGGTTGCAGAGAGAATTGGAGGCCCCAGGCGCAGTCCAGAAAAGGGCCCTGACTGCTAAAACTGCAGGCGATTCTGGTTGACTGCATCACAGCTGTCCACAAGCAGTGCTCAGGCCCAGCCTTAGGCAAAGACTGAAAACCCAGAGATTTAAAAAAAATCAGAAGGCAAGTTAGTTATGTTACACAAGAAGATGTATTTCCTCTCTTTCCCCGCCCCCATCTCAAATCAGTCTTTTCATACAAAAAAAAAATACTAAATATATATTTAGTATGTATAATGTACAGGGTATGGAAGGTATAGACATGAAATATAAAATCCACGAGGACCTGTCTCTGTGCTGCACAACTCCAGGGGGGCACTGTTCAGGATAGGATCTTTGCGACTCTGTGGATGGTGTCCCAGGAGGCTGCCCCGTGGGGGTGGGGCTGCAGTGTTCTTGAACTGTAGGTGCAACAGCGGCAGGAGACACCGGCCCAGGTGGAACCCCTGCTCAGGCCGCCATGCCATGCTGGAGATCGATGCCCAGGAGATACTGCAGCCTGAAAGGAGAACCAGACATGAAAACCAAGAAGCATCCTAAAAAGGAACGAGTGTAAAAATAAAACGGTTTGCAGGGTACAGCTAGGGGTGCCCAGGAGGAAATGACCTATAGCGGCTTCCCAGAAGAGATGACACGTGTGTGAGCCAAGGCGAAACAGCAGGTGTTCCTTCCACAGGCTTGGGAGAACGGGGCATTCTAAATATCAGAAACAGGGAAATGGCCTGGAAAAGGGAAACTTTGGGGAACTTCAAGAAGTTTGGTATGTCCCCATCAGGCACGTCCATGCCAGACTCATGATCTAAAAATATTGCTTTCCTGATGTCATCCACACGCCCATCCCCCTCGGATCCACATGCTTCCCCTCTGGCACCTTCTGCTAAGCTGAGTTTCCAAAACCCTCCAGGCTCTAACCCTGGTGGAAAGCTTACCCCTCCCCGTCCCTCCAAACGTATCCTATACCCACAGCCTGCACCATTCATTGATCACTCCGTCACTTTCCTGTCTCTTTCCAAACTGGACTCACATTTGTTCATTCATGCAATGATTATTTACTGAGTGCTAACTCTGTACTAGGCAATGTATCTTCCACTTTCTTGTGTTCTTCACAAAATCCAGCAGATGGGTGGCCTGCCAGAAGCTCATCAAACACTTGATGGGTGGCTGTGCAAAAGAAGAAACATTATTTTTTGGCCTGGAGCGGTGGCTCACACCTGTAATCCCAGCACTCTGGGAGGCCGAGGTGGGAGGATCACTCAAGGTCAGGAGTTCGAAACCAGCCTAAGCAAGAGTGAGACCCCCGTCTCTACTATAAATAGAAAGAAATTAGCCACACAACTAAAAATATATAGAAAAAATAAGCCGGGCATGGTGGCACATGCCTGTAGTCCCAGCTACTCGGGAGGCTGAGGCAAGAGGATCACTTGAGCCCAAGAGTTCGAGGTTGCTGTGAGCTAGGCTGATGCCACGGCACTCTAGCCTGGGCAACAGAGTGAGACCCTCTCTCAAAAAAAAAAAAAAAAAGAAGAAGAAACATTTTTTTTTTTTATGCCCCCTTCCCTGCCCCAGCCTTAAGAAATGTTCTTTCAACAATGGGGTTTCTGAAGTCATTAAAATGCCATTTAATTCATTTGCAACTTTTGCTTCCAGAAGCAAACAGGCATCTTTTTAATACCGTATGTTTGCATAAATAGCATTTTTGGGTTTTTTTTCAAAATTCATTCTAATAGATGATCTCCTTCCCTCCTTGCTACGTGCCTCAGTTGTAAGTAAGGCAGGTAAAATAAAGTATACGGTGCTTTCAGCTGAGCAAGCCCAGGTGTACCGGGGTTGAGGCTTGCCTCAGATCACACAGACAAGCAGCGGTGGCAGCAGAGTTGGAAAACCGAACACCTGCTGCTCGCGCCGGCCTGTGAGAGCACTCACTGTCACTTAGCGGCTACTGTGAAGGCTCTCTCGGGGACCCCAGTGACAGCCAGGTCCACTCTTGGCTCTCACCAGTGTCCAGGTCACCCCCAAGGGACAGTCCTAGATTGCCGTTCCGTCCCCCTAGATCCTGGTGGGCACGCCAGAGTCATCCCAGCAGGTGGGAGCCTCAGGTGCTCAGGGCTGGTGCTCCCAGTGGACGTACAATCCCCAAGGAAACTCCAGCAAGACTTTTGGCCACCCCCATGCCCAGGTCTTCCTCAAAGCCTCAGAGAACCCCTAGTCCGTCTAAACTGTCCTTTCTGGAAACCGAGGGGGCAGAGGAGATGACCTCTATGTTCCCTATTGTAGACTCCTACGCAAAGGGGGCTGCAGGGAGGCAGGCTGGCTTCCAAGAGTGGTCCTCCAGCATTCACTGCCCTTTTAGTGTCCCCTGGCACCTAGTGAAAGTAGGCAAGAGGGTCTGGCAGGAGGGCCACCCGGAAGACCTTCAGAGACCAGCCAGCATTGCCCAACGTTGGGGGAAGGGTGGTCAAGACTGTGGAGCGCTGTCCTGCACGTGGGGGCTTCCCCACTGGACTCCTCAGGCCACCCCAGGGCCAGGATTTGGCTGAGAGCTCACTCAGCAGGGACCCTGCCCAGGAGCCGGCCAGAGCCCCAGAGCGGAGGGGAGGAGGCCAGGAGAGCAGCCTGGACCCTCCCTCGGGCACTCTTCCAGGCCTCTCCAGCCTAAGAAAAGGAGCTGAGAAGGTCAGCCAACGGGCCCAGCTGCAGCAAGAGACCTCATCCCCACACCAGGACGGGGACAGAGCCAGTCAGACCCGAGTGGGGGAGGAGCAGAGTCCTGGGCTGTCAGGCCAGGCCCCAGGCCTGGTGGCTGGTAGGAGAGATGCCTGGACGGGAGCCAGTTAAAAGAGCCAGATGCCAGGTAGGGGCTGCAGGTCCCAAAAGGACAGGTAGGGAGGTGGCCAGGGACGACTGGAGGCCTTTCTGGACACGCATGGGGTGCACACACTGCCCAGCACATTCTGAGCTCCGAGGGTGAAGGTGACGGATAGTGCTATCCCTGGGATGTGCACTGTGTGTGATCACTCGTGAGGTGATGAGTGACAGTGAATCGACCCAGCCTAGGCTCCCACCATGAGCAAGACAGCTAACCGGAGATGGCCGACGGGGATTCAGGGTGGAGATGAGAAGGTGACCTTGACCCTAGAGGCAGGATTCAAGCCACTGCGTCAGACTGCCCAGGATGGAGGCAGAACTCTGCTGCCTGGTCTCGGCACCCTCCTTTCTGGTCTCTGGAGGGTTCTGTGGCTGCTATTGGCCTCCTGGAGTAAGAACAAGACAGGTCACCATCCTGAAGCCCTCTCGTTGGCCCCAACCGTGGACGCAAAGAGCCCTTGCCCAGTGAGGTTTATTTATTTCACAGCACTTTTATGGCTGTGCTTCCAAGGTGCCGAGCGCTATTCTAAGCCCTTGAAACGTATTGACTCATTGAATTCCCCAGCAAGCCCATGAATTAGGTCCTATTATTGTCTCCATTTTTGCAATGGAGGAAACTGCAGAACAGGGATGTCATGTAACTTGCCCAAGGTCACATACCGAACCAGGAACAGAGCTAGGTTCCAAACCCAGGCAGCCCGGCTCTGCACCCCCGCCTGTGGCCAGCATGCTTACTGTGCCTCTTGGCCCAACCCCACCAAGACACGGGACTAGTGCCCAGGAGCCCTGGACCAGGAGAGGGCAAGCGGTAGGGGCAGGGCGCAGGCTGTGGGTCAGGGAAGCTGGGCACGTGTCCCAGATCACTGCTTGCCAGTATATGACCTCGGGCAGGTACCTAACCACCCCGACTTGGTTCCTAATCCATACATGGGGATTTCAGTAAAACCTGCTTCTTGGGCTGTTATGAGGATGAGACAAGACCATGTCATGACTTTATGACTTTTTTTTTTGAGACGGAGTGTCTGTTGCCAGGGCTAGAGTGCAGTGGAGTCATCATAGCTCACAGCAACCTCAAACTCCTGGGCTCAGGTGATCCTCCTGCCTCAGCCTCCGGAGTAGCTGGGACTACAGGTGTGTGCCATCACACCTGGCTAATTTTTTCTTTTTTCTTTTTTTTTTTTTGAGACGGGGTCTCGCTGTTTCTCAGGCTGGTCTCGAACTCCTGAGCTCAAACAATCCATCCGCCTCGGCCTCCCACAGCACTAGGATTACAGGTGTGAGCCACCACGCCTGACAACTTCATGATTATTAACAGGGTCTCCCTGGGACCCAGCAAGATTCAGACACCTCCCATTCACCAACATCCCAGCTCACGCGCTCTTGCTAGGGGGAAAGCAGCCACTTCTTCCAAGGCTCAGCCACGAGGTCCACAGCTTCCTGTCGGGTTAGAGGAGGAAGTTGGGGAAGTGTTCCTTCCTGTTCCCCCCTTGTCTCTTCCAAGTCTTTTCTTTATGTGCAGGATGCGTTTCCTCCTTGTTTTCCTCAACTGTCCTCTGTGGTTGTGTCAGTGTCCAAGGGCTGCCATGAGCCAAGCAGCCTAAAACTACAGAAACTTATTCTCTCACGTTTCCGGAGGCCAGAAGTCCCAAATCCAAGTGTCGCAGGGCCACGCTCCCTCTGAAGCCTTTATAGAAGACTCCCTCTGTTCCCCCTCCAGCTCTGCCTCCGCCAACGACCCTGGGCATCTGGCGTTTCTTGGCTTGGAGACGCAGCACTCCAGCGTCTGCCTCCATCGTCACGTGGGCTGCTTCTCTGTGAGTCTGTGTCCAAACTTCCCTCTTCTTACAAGGATGCCAGTCACTGGATTAGGGCCCAAACTCATACAGGATGACCTCATCGTAACTTAATTACATCTGCAAAGACCCTGTTTCCAAATAAGGTTACATTTATAGGTTCCCCCGCAGACATGAATTTGGGGAGGACATCAGTCTACCCGGGCCTGTGGCCCTGTGGGATCTCAAATTAAGATCTTTTCTCCTTTCCTTGCGTCTTCCAAGAAGAGCCTGAGAAATGTGCCCTTCCATGTTCTTGCGCAGAGGGGCGTGCAAAATGCCCCTTCATGCCCGCTAAAAAACGCCTTGAGCCCCGAGGCCAGGCTGCGAAGGGGGGGTGGGATGGATCCCAGCAGATGGCCTGCGGGCGGAGAGGCAGGCTGGGCGGCCAGCGCGCTGGGGAGGGCCTGGCGCTCCCCAGACATTGCCTCACTGTGCTGCAGGGGGCTTCCTGCACTTCTCTGTTGAAGAGCTTCAGTCTTAGCAGCCTCAGATGACCCTCGCACCAGGAACATCATCCTCTAGAAAGCTTATTTTGAGCTTCCACGGGGAAGAGAGAGAGGGAGGTGGAGCTGTGGAGCTGGGCATGGGAAATACGGGCAGTGCCACAGTTCCTTGGCAATGTCACCTAGGGAAAAGTCGAGGTGATGTCCAGCAGTCAGCCTGCTCTTCCCACAGCCCTGGAGGATCTGAAGGTGGGGTGGAGAAGCTCCTGTTGAAGCCACAACACCAGGTTGTGGAGGGCCAGGGAGAGAGGTTAAGGGGCTTTCATTTGCATCCTTCCTCACCTGTCAGGGAGGCTCAGAGAGGCAGTGTGATGCAGAAAGCCTCCAAGTGTCTTTGATAGCTGGAGGGAAGGTTCTCAGCTTCTCCCAAACCCTCTTCAGTCAAGACCTGCAGCCCCCTCTCTGCCCACCCTGCACACCCCACCCTGCAGCTGAGGCCTCTGGACCAACATCTGGCCCTGAGAGGCTCTCTGGGGTACCCAGGTCTGACTTGCAGAGCCTGGGAAGGGACAGAGGGAGGATGCTAAGAAGGCATGGGGTTATGCCCTTACCTGAACCACAGGAAGGGGACCGCCCTGCCCCGGCATACTGGCAGCTGCTCTTCCAGAGACAGGAAGTCAGCTGAGTACCGAGCAAGCCGCGTGCCCATGCGGTGGGGGAGAGGGGGTGGGGTCAGTACCTGGCGGTCAGCTGGGCCACGTTTGTTCTCACGCTCAGGAAGCCAGCTGGGTGGGAATGGGGAGCATGGGTTTTCACCCCAGTTTGCCTCCCTGCAGCTGAGGGATCCAGGCAGGTCTCTAATCTGCTCCCCATCTGTACAATGGGGATAAAAACAGCCCCCACTTTCAAGGAGGATTGTGACAATTGGGTGAGCCGATGCCTACATTGCCTAGTACATAGTGAGTGCTCAGTCAACCCTGGCTACTCCGACACCCTCGGGAAAGGACTGACCCCCTGGACAGCCTTTCTTTTCTTGTGAATAATTTGGCATTTAGGCCAGGCGTGGTGGCTCTCGCCTGTAATCCTAGCGCTCTGGGAGGCCGAGGTGGGCGGATTGCTCGAGGTCAGGAGTTCGAAACCAGCCTGAGCAAGAGCAAGACCCCGTCTCTACTATAAATAGAAAGAAATTAATTGGCCAACTAATATATATAGAAAAAATTAGCCGGGCATGATGGTGTATGCCTGTAGTCCCAGCTACTTGGGAGGCTGAGGCAGTAGGATTGCTTGAGCCCAGGAGTTTGAGGTTGCTGTTAGCGAGGCTGATGCCACGGCACTCACTCTAGCCTGGGCAATAAAGTGAGACACTGTCTCAAAAAAAAAAAAAAAAAATTGGCATTTAGGTAGTGGCCTGCCTTGCTTTGGGAAGCAGCAGCCACCTTGCAGGCGAGCCTACCTGGTCTACTCACGCTCTCCAGGGACCTCAGTGACAACACCCCCACACCCCACCCTCCCCACCCCCGGCCGCACAGTGCAATGCAGCAGGAGGCAAGTTCTCCCTGAGTCCTCCCTGCACCAGGGGCCTCTGGCTGGGCAGCCCAACCACAGGACAATCAGGCTTTAGGCCAGGAAGTTACAGTAAGTCAGGCCCGCCCTTCCTCACATGGGGTGCCCTGGTCCCCTGGTCCCAAGCCTCAGTTCCCACAGGGGAGGAGAGGGTAGACCAAGCGCCCCTTCCTGCCCCCCAACCCCTGTGCTCTTAATCCCACCCCCAAGACTCACTGGTCTCCCCAGCAACTTCCAGGGGCTGCCTCATCCTGGCAACTGTGCAGCCAAGCTGTGAAGGGCAGCTGGAGCAGCGGTGGCGGTCATGGGCCGCTGACTCACCCAGGCCAGGTCGGGCCCTCAGTTAATATTCCTGGACCTTAGCCTGGGATTCCTGCAGGTCTGACAACAAGTTGGACCATTCTCTGGCATGAGGTGGGGTTCGAGGTAACCCCGAGGGAGGGGAGGGGAGTGGAGGGGAGGGCTTTGGCAAGGGTGTCCATGTGTCCAGGTGACGGGGGCAGGCCTGACTGAGGAGGAGGAGGCTGGGACGCGGGAGAGAGGACCACATCTATGGAGGGCAAGGTGCATTACATAATTATTCTATTTTAATCCTAACAACGCTGGATGGCAGATATGACTAATCACTGGTTAACAGATGAGGAAACCGAGTCTAGGAGAGGCACCTCCCAACCTCTCCCTCAGCCTCCATGTCCGCTTAGGCTACGAGCCTGAGCCGGGGCCTCGGGCCACGCTGCCCACCTCCTGGGGGTCGGGGAGGCACAGAGCGCCCAGGACCACTAGGCCGCAGGCTGCCCCTGGCTGGGGGAGGAGAGGAAGCAGGACGCTGCCCTTCACAGGAGGGAGGACTGCGGGGCAGGGTCTGTGGCCGAGGACAGGGCAGGCCCTGGTCCCAGTCCTGGCCGCGCTGCTGCCGGCGCACGGTGTAGACGGGAAGGGAACGCGGCCAGCGCGCATTCCTCGGGCCTTCCATCAGCCCCCGCCCCGACGGGCGTCCTTGTGGGCTGTGAGGTCAGCGCCGCGCTGCGCCCGCCTCGGGGCTGGCCCCGCGCCCCGCGTCCCGCCCCGGCCCCCAGGTCCGCCCCGCGCCCGCGTCCCGCCCCGGCCCCCAGGTCCGCCCCGCGCCCCCGCGCCGCGCCGCGGTCCCCGCCCGCCCCCTTCCCGCCGGCGCGAGCGAGCGCGGCCCTCGGTCCCGCCCTGGCCTCACACCCGCCAGCTCCCCAGAGAGTCCCGCAGCCAAGGTGGCCCCTCACGCCCGCCGCCGCCCGCGGGCCTCCCGGCCAGCCCTATTTTAGGCGCCGGCGCTGCGGGCCAGGCCGGGGCAGCCCTGCCCGGAAGGAGGCTATTCTGGGCCGGCCCCAAGCAGCTGCGGCCTCGGCCTCGGGCTTCCCGGCAGGGTGCGCGCCCGGCCAGAGGGCACGCTAGGGCAGGGCTCCCGTCCCCATCCCCGAGGCCACCTACCTCCCGGTGCCGCGCCTAGCTCTCGCCTCTTTTCAGCCAGACCCAGGTCCTTCCTCAGGCCAGGAACATTCCCTAGCGCTAGGTCACTGAGACTGTCCAGAGGCTACGGCCACGGCCACCGGCTCCCTCCTGCAGCGTCCCTGGGGCAGGTGCATGGCACCTGCGCCTCCCCGCCCTCGCCCCGCCCCACCTGGGTGGTCCTCCTAGCAGCCGGTGCTGCTGTGGGCCTCGCGTTTGTCCCCAGGGGTCCCCTGCACCTGCCCTTCCTGGCTATAACTCCCCTCCACCCATGTGCCCCCAGTGCCCAGCATGGGGTGGCTGTCCCCAAAGTGAGTGTTGAGTGAAAGTTGTTAAACTGCCACATACGGTGGTGTCACGTTTAGGACACCCCAGCTCCTTGGGGTCTTTTTACATCCTGTCTAGCAAACCCTCATGATGATCATAGGCTCCAGCCTCGCTCTTGGCCCCTTCACCCACCAGAGGGAGTGACCACTTCCATGGGTGGCCACGGCTTGGCGGCCGAAGCTGTGGGCACATGGGGCCCTGGTCCCCTTGGGTTCACTCTGTGACCTTAGAACCACTTGCGGGAGGGACTCCCAGGGGCTCACTCTTCCACCCGTGGGCCAGGATGAGAATACGTGCGGTCTGCAGTGCCGGCACGCCGCTGGGGGCTGCCACCCTCTAACCCGGCCTCTCCCCCCAGAGCTGAGTTTCCCAGGGAGCATCGGTGAAGGCTCAGGGAGGGGAACAGGATGGGAGGCTAACATTTATCCACGCCCCTTCTCTGCCGGGAGCTTTCAATACCGCACGTTATTCGGCCGGCACCTCTCAAACTTTAACGTCAACACCGATCACCTGGATCTTGTTAAAATGTGGACGCTGGGCCGGGCGCGGTGGCTCACGCCTGTAATCCTAGCACTCTGGGAGGCCGAGGCAGGCAGATTGCTCGAGGTCAAGAGTTCAAAACCAGCCTGAGCAAGAGCGAGACCCGTCTCTACTATAAATAGAAAGGAATTAATTGGCCAACTAATATATATAGAAAAAAAATTAGCCGGGCATGGTGGCGCATGCCTGTAGTTCCAGCTACTTGGGAGGCTGAGGCAGGAGGATCACTTGAGCCCAGGAGTTTGAGGTTGCTGTGAGCTAGGCTGACGCCACGGCACTCACTCTAGCCTGGGCAACAAAGTGAGACTCTGTCTCAAAAAAAAAAAAAAAAAAAGTGGACGCTGATTTACTGGCCTGTCCCAGCCCTGACATGCTGCGTCTCTAAGCAGCCCCAGGTGGCGAGGATCTTGCCAGGACTCCACCACCGCGGGACTCAGAAGGAGAAGCACACAGCAGTCCCGTGAGCTCCTCCTCCGGCGTTCAGATGAAGACTCTGAGGTGCAGAGAGATGAAGTGGCCCAGAGGCCAGGCCGGCACCTTGCGCGCCTGGCCCCAGAGAACGTGCCCCAGATCCTTACCCTTGGCCCAGAAGGTCTTCCCCACGCAGCTTACCCCTTAGCGTCCTTCTTCTTTATTATAATTATCACACTAATACCTGTGAGTTATAGACCGTGTGTGTACTAACTGTATAGCTATCCTGAATAAAATGAATACAAATCAGTTACAAGGCCAGGCGCGGTGGCTCACACCTGTAATCCTAGCACTCTGGGAGGCCGAGGCGGGAGGATCGCTTGAGCTCAGGAGTTCCAGACCAGCCTGAGCAAGAGCGAGACACCCCCCTCCCCCCTCTCTACTATAAATAGAAAGAAATTAGCCAAAAAACTAAAAATAGAAAAAATTAGCCGGGCACAGTGGTGCATGCCTGTAGTCCCAGCTACTCAGGAGGCTGAGGCAGGACGATCGCTTGAGCCCAGGAGTTTGAGGTTGCTGTGAGCTAGGCTGACGCCACTGCACTCTAGCTTGGGCAATAGACTGAGACTCTGTCTCAAAAAAAAAAAAATCAGTTATATATGAAAAAAGAAGAAAACTCATGCTCCAGAAAAAGAAATACCATCCATAATGGACAACTGATTCTTTAATTGACTGTAGACTAATTGGATAGTTTTGTTTGCACCTTGGGTTAAATATGGGTTCAACGGTTCAGCAAAAGCTACCAAACCGGAGATGGAAATACGGTGAGAGGAGCCCAGCCTGTTGCTAGAAAGAGAGGAGGAGACAGAGGAGATTGCAGAAACCACTTTCTTCTCAGGGCCGTTTATCCCCACCTTCCAGGGAACATGGGGCAGGTGCGGGGGTGGGGGAGACCCAGAGGCGCCAACACCCCCCTTCATGAACAAGTAACAGCCGCCCAGTGCTTTGACTCACTTGTCAATAGACAGTTTACTGCCTGAGAACCAGAGCCTTCACGCACACATGTAAGTGAGAGAGAAATCAATTGACGATTAATTATAGTGGAAGTTCCTGGGAATGTAGAATGGCTCTATCAAAGCTTGCGGCTAAGACAATATTTTTCAGGTGTGTACCTGTTACCGCAGCCAGACCTGACAGGTGGCTGACACCCAACAGGGGTTCTTCCTTCTTCTTTTGCCTGCTCACCAGCCCCTCTGGGCGCCCCCAAGTCCATTCCTTAATTCTGGAGTTGCGAGGAGCCTCAGAAGGCTGGCTTCCGTTACAGATGGGCATTTTTGCAGTCTCGGGTAACTGGGTAGAAAGCCAGAGGTCTCGTTTCTGGGCGGGCAGGGACGGGCCCCCACGGGGAAGTGGGCTGAGGTAGAGCGAGAAGGGAAGGGACCCGGGGAGGAGAACTGGGAATTCTCACCCATTCTCACTTCTGCTTTGCGGCTGGTAGCCCTGAGCTGCCCACAGCCCTCCTGCCTCAGAACTTCCTCCATAGAGTCCGCGGGCCATTTGCATGTGTCTGGGTGATATTCCGGATCTGGTGTCACTGCTTCCCCCCACAACCCCCAGGGGCAGCAGGAGCATCAGCGGGGAACCAAAAGGTGGGGTCCAGAGTCCCAGGACAGTGTCGATGTCCCCAAACCTTCCCCTGGGTGATTCACTCTTATTCAACAGACGGCCATTTTCCTAGAATGTTGCAACAAGGGTATTAGGGTTTTTCCAGAGATTTCCACTCTGGATTACCCAACCCTGAGCCCCTCACATGGAGCTCGAGGTGACTCCCACTGGACAGGGCTGGGCATTTGCCCTCGAACCCAAGCGTCCCTCGTTCCGTGCTTTCTCAAGGGGCAGAGCTCAGCCTCCCAAGAGCGGACTCACTGTGCACTCGTTCCAGCTGTGCACGCAGTAGGCTCTTGACCCGTTTCCCTTTCTTCATACGTGTTTGTTTAATGAATGGGATGACTGGAAATTACTTATCCCTGATGAGGAAACAGGAAGGCAACATGGTTTTAAATTTCTCTTTAAAAAAAAAAAAAACTCCTGAATTTTACCCCTTTCATCTTTACGGTTCTTTAGATTGTAAACTCTCCGGCTCTAAATCCTAAACCTCTTAGTCTGCAGATTCTCAGCTCTTGGAGAGTGAGATCAAGTGTCCTTATCTTTTTTCTCCCCAATCCCTGGGTCACAGTTGCACAGCACGTGCTTGACGGAGGTGGTGCTGTCGGATTGTGTGGCCTTTCTGAGCCACGACTGAAAAAGACAACCTCTTGTCGAGCCAGGCCGAGCACTGTTCATTAAGCCTGGCCTGACTTTGGGACTCAAGTCCCTGCTGGAGGGTCTGAGCCCACTGCCCTGCCCAGGAGCTCAGCGATGGCTCTGGCGCTCACTCGGTGGCTTTGCCAGAGGTGGCAGAGGGATTGCGACGGCCTTTATTCCAGTGAAAAGTCTACTGTCTGAACTCCAGGAAAGGAATGTCACTGTGGGGTCACTTTTCACACAGGGTGATTCCCTGCGGGTTTATAATAGCTCAGGAGAGAGACATTGGAAATTGTCAGATGGGCACCCTAGACTTTGGGGGAAATTTTTCCAAAAAGTTCAGGAAACTCTGGCCAAAAAGAAAAAAAATTTAAAAAGGCTACAGGTTTACAGGTTCTAAAAGTGAAAATGAGTCAAGGAAAATGGATAAACTGGAAACAAAAAATCCACAATTGAGACAATCCAGTCTCAAAAGATTTCTAAGAGAAAGGGCTACGTAAAGCCCTGGCAACCTTTTAGAGAGCTGAGCTCGTATTTCAAAAGGATGGAGAGAAGAGGGAGGAAGGGAGGGAGGGACCTCAACCACAAGTGAGCTGAGAAGAGCACCTGGGCGGGTAGGTGGCTGGGACAGGCACGGAGACACTGCAGCTCCTCAGACCACGTCCAAGACAAAGGAAAATGACTTGGAAGGTCGTAGTCAGTGCTGCAAGAATGCGCCAGGGGCCAGATCCAGTCCTTGGGTGAGAAGACACAACTGTGTTAGGGGACAGGAGAGGAAAGGGAGTGACGACCACCTTTACTGAGCACCAATGGTGCGGGAGCACCACCCTGAGTCTGTCCCAGCTCCCCAAACCCCTGGAGAGCAGGGCTGCTGCACCTTTCTTGAGAGCAAGCCCAGGTGCTCAAGGCCTGCCCTCCTGCCACTGCTCCACACACCTCCCCAGGCCGGGCAGACCCGCCCCAGTTCCACCTGCTTCTCTGTGAGACTCAGAAAGAAAGCAGGGCGGGGTGACGCTAGGAGGAAACTGGAGTGCAGACTGGTGGAGGAGGCAGCAGGTGGCAGGGAGACTCCACACCAGCTCCAGCATGCCACTGGGGTGGGGGACACCAGCCCAGGACAGGAGGGAGAGCTGCACCCAGGCCTGAGATGGGGGCGGGGTCAGGAGAACAGCCCCTTTGGGAAAGAAACCAGACATGGGGAACTGGAAACCAGCGGGTGTGATGCTAATCACCAAGGAAACGGTGGAATGAATCATGAAACAAATTCATTTGTTCATGCCCGTGGTCAACAAATATTTACGGAGTGTCTGTAAGTGCAAGCTACCGTGTTAGGCATTAGGGGTGAATCTTTTTTTTTTTTTTTTTGAGACAGAGTCTCGCTTTGTTGCCCAGGCTAGAGTGAGTGCCGTGGCATCAGCCTAGCTCACAGCAACCTCAAACTCCTGGGCTCAAGCAATCCTGCTGCCTCAGCCTCCCAAGTAGCTGGGACTACAGGCATGCACCACCATGCCCGGCTAATTTTTTCTATATATATTAGTTGGCCAATTAATTTCTTTCCATTTATAGTAGAGATGGGGTCTCGCTCTTGCTCAGGCTGGTCTCGAACTCCTGAGCTCAAACGATCCGCCCACCTCGGCCTCCCAGAGTGCTAGGATTACAGGCGTGAGCCACCGCGCCCGGCCGGGGTGAATCTTAAATTGGGGTTGGCCTCTTCCTTAAGCAGCGGTCCCCAACGTTTTTGGCACCAGGGACCGGTTTCCTGGAAGATGATTTTTCAATGGATAGGGCGGGGGCGGGGGCGGGGCTAAGGCGGTGATGCGAGTGATGGGGAGTGGCTGTAGGTACAGATGAAAGCTCCTCCGAAGACAAATTTTTCAGGGGGAGAGGAACCAGTGGGAGCATTGTGGCCCAGTCCCTAGCGGGCCACGGCCCAGTACTGGCCCAAGGCCCAGGGGTTGGGGGCTGCAGCCCTTAAGGGAACTTAGTGGCTACAAGCAGGGAGACGACAGGATACAATTATTGTAATGGGAAATATGTTTACCAGAGAAGCACAGATGAAGCATACTACGGGGATGTGAAGGCCAGAGGGGCTGTGAACACTCAGACTGTAATATCGGAATGTATTTCAGGGAAGGAGCCAGACATGTCATAACAGGCACATGTGTTTATAAAGGCAAAAAAGTTGGAATCCATAATACGGGATCTGTTGACTAGGATACGGCCACATAATGAAATGCTACCCAGGAAATGGTTTTACGTAACTGTACGTTTATTTATTCACACATGAAGACATTCACAAAATATCAGTAAGTGAAAAAACAGACAACAAAAGGGCATTTAGGATTGATTGCATTTTTATGAGTTTTTGCTATATGTGTTTAGAGACTTCTAGAAATATATCCCAAAATGTTTGAAGTGCTTAGGGGGATTTAGAATGCGTTAGAATTCTTTTTAATTTTCATTTATCTGTGTTTTAGAATTTTAAGAAAATGAATACAGGAAATATAGACTATCATTTTTGCAAGGGTAAAAAAAAAAAAAAGCCTTACTATTTGCAACTCTGGCCAAAGCAACCCCTTTCCTCTTTTTGGGGGGTACAGAGTCTCTGTCGTTCCCACTAGAGTGCAGTGGCATCATCATAGCTCACTGCAACCTCAAACTCCCAGGCTCGAGCAATCCTCCTGCCTCGGGTCGACATGTTTACGCACAACTTGAAAGAAGGCCATGAAGTCACGTGATCCGATGAGCACAACTGGAGAGTAAGCCCCCAAAGCACAACTGGAGAGTAAGCCCCCAAAGCACAACTGGAGAGTAAGCCCCCAAAGCACAACTGGAGAGTAAGCCCCCAAAGCACAACTGGAGAGTAACCCCCCAAACGATGACAGGCTACGGCAACAGGTTGAACAGCACAGATGAAATTGAACGGGATTGAATACAGAGTCCAACCATCGGGTGGGCCAGATGTCCCAGCACTGGGGGGTCTGGGGGAAGGAGGGGGTGGTGGTAGCTGACTGCAGATGAGTCACGGCTTGGATGCCACGGCGGGGGGGAGGGGGGGACAAAAGCTGTCACGACCCTGGTCCACATCGGAACGGGAGAATGATACAGCCTCCAGCCCTTTGTGGCCACAGTGGGCGTCGGGGAGGAGGACAGAAAGGTGGACAGGGGCCACCAGCTTGCTGACCAGCGGTGGACAGTCAGCTGGGCGGGGAGGTGGCTTCCCCCCAGATCAAAGAACGAGGGGGAGGACGTTTCCAGGAGGCAGATTCCAGCTCAGCACGACTAAGGGAAGGAAAAACACCGTGCGACAGGAGCCCCGAGTGCCGGCTCACCCAGCCCCCCACAGGGCCTGGTCCTGGGGGAGTCACCGCCTCGTAGCGCAGCCCAGATGCCGAGCAGTCGTCGCTGTCCCTGCAGGAGCAAGGTGCCGGCGGCAGGGAGCCGGTGCTGGGGGAGCTGGACCGGACAGCCCCGGGGCCCTCCTTGGCAGCACCTGCCCCAAGTCTGTGTTTGCACAGAAAGTGGCCCCGCAGAGCAGCGACCCCTTGTCCCACGTGTGCCCGAGGCTGGGGTGGACCCTGCACGGCTGTCAGGAGGGTGCGCTGCACTGGAGACAGCCTGGTGACAGCCCAGGGGGGGCAGAGAGGGGACTGGGGAGAGGGGAAGGGGGACGGGAACACAGCAGAGGGGCGGTTGTGAACAGATCAGAAAAGGGGGCGGGAGAGAGATCATGCAGGGAGCTCTGGCGGTAAGAGACAGGGGCAGGGGACTCTGCGGGCAGGGGGGGCAGGCTTTGCTGCAGAGGGCTGGAGCTGTGCCCAGAGCCACCCTCAGCAGGTTTGGACCCACTGGACACTCAGTCCACCTGCAAGTTACGCCCTTGACGTGTCGGGGGCTGCAGGGTGCTCAGAAGCTTTGGAACACAAGGAAGCCACCTCTTGGTGCCCTGCTGGGCTCACCATGCAGCAGGAGAATGTCCACCAGCGATGAGGGAGAACATGCAGTGTGGCCAGCACCAGGAGGGATAGGGCAGACTCTGGAGTCAGGAAGGCCTGGGAGTCAAATGCAGACTCCACCACTTGGTGCTGTGTGACCTCAGGCAAGTTCCTTAACCTCTCTGAGCCTCAGTTTCCCTCTCTATCATAAGGATTGATGAAGTGGTAGATGTACAAGCACTGGGTCATTCCCCCAGCAAACATGAGCATGCCCTAACTTCAAAGGGAGCAACGAGGCTGTCTGTACCTGCTCCTGGAGGCCAAAGAAGGAAAGCTGGGGAGATCAGGGCATGTTGGAGGAAGGACAGAGTCCCTTCCCTGAGGCAGCATTCATTCCCTCGCTGCTCTAACCCTTAAGGCAAGCGAGCAAATGCTCCAGAGCTTGAGCCTAAACAGGCTGGCAGCGGCCAGGGCCCCAGGGAACCGGGCACTCGGGCCATCTGCAGACTGCTGAGTGCTAACAAGGCCCCTGGTGAGGCACATGGCTGGGGGCAGCCCGCAGGGTCGGAGACCTTGGCAGTGGCTGCCAGCCTTGCAGACAGCGGGAATTCTGGAGTGCCCGGCACGCCTGGAAAACCCTGCAGCCTGCGGCAGCGCTGGCAGAGGCAGATTCCGCCAGCACCAGAGCCGGGGTGTGCGCCCTCCGCTCTTAGGGGCCATCTCTGGCCTGGGGCCTCAGCTGCTATCCCAGCCTCCAGGAGGGGGGGGGCGGCCACCCCATGAGTCACCGTGCCCACTTCCTGCCACATGGAACCCGCGGCTGAGTCACACCGACCCCCCAAAGGGAAAGACCGGCCACAAGGCCGGAAAGCTGGAGCCCGATGGTGGCAGGAGGGGGGCTGGCACTACGGTGTCCCTGTTCCCTTCTCCCAGCGCTGAAGTCCCTCCTGCAGAGCCTGGAGTCCCAGCAGCGCTTGCCACTGCTGGCAGGACGGGCTCTTCGCTGGTCCCCACCCCCCCAGTGGTGGTTGTATCATATCCTTAGAAACAAAATAAAAAGACCCAACTTTTTCTTTCGAAATAATTTCAGGCTTGCAAAAAAGTTGCAAAAACACTACAAAGAATGCCTGTATACCCTTCACCCCGAATGTGAACAGTTTACTGCATTTGTGTTACTTCCTCCCCCTTCCCCATTTTTCCCTTAGGCATTTGCGTGTAAGTGGCAGACACGGCGCTTCTTCGCCCCCAAAGTCCTCCAGTGTGAGTTCCCTAAAAACAAGGGCATTTTCTTACAGGACCACAGTACGACGACCGACCTCAGGAAAGGCACATCGTGTCGGGCACTTCTCGTGCCGCCTGCGATGCTCCTGGCCTTGCCTGTCTCTGGGGCCAGCCAGCATCGGGGAGGGCTGGGGTGTCCATGCTCGCAGGGCGAACCCTTGGCTAACAGGCGCTGGGAGCGGCGGGTCAATCCCCCTTCCTCCCGGCATCTGTCCTCAGACTCAGTTTATCCCGTCTCTTGGAAGACATCCCAGGGGACAGCAATCGGTCACATCAGATACTCAGGGCCAGGACTGTCACACCACCAACTGGCCCCACACCCAGCTGGGGGCCCTTGTGCTTGAGGTTTTACGCTCTGCAGTCACCGTCAAATTCTTAATAGTTTTATCTTTCAATTTGTGAGCTGTAAACCAAGTCCTATGGGACAACGAGGCAGGTGCCCTGGGCTCAGAGTATAAGCTCCCACGCCGTCCAGCCTCCTGCCCTCTGGGGACGGGTTCTCGGGTACCGGATTCCCAGCCACCACGGGGCGAACCTGCCACCCTCTCCCGCTGGCAGGGGCCTGGGCGCAGGTGGAGGGAGGTAACACCCCACGTACCTTGGGGAACTACACCCCTTGTGGATGCATCTCACAAGCACCAGCGAGGCCACTGTTATCCCCGCGTGCAGAAGGGATGCTGGACCAGGGAGCAGCCCAGCGGTTCTGCTGCGGAGGGAAGTTTACTCCTCGCCCCGCAGCCTTGCCCGCACCATGCTGCCCTTGCTTCTGCCCTTGCACGCTGCTCAGAGAACGCACCATCCTAGGTGTCCGGCCCCCACGCCACACGGCCTCCTGCCTGCCTGAGCCGGCCGGCTAATCACGCCGTCTTTGTTTCTGCAGCCACTCGCCCTGCAAACCCCAAGCATGTTGCAGACGTCACCTGCAGTGTACTGTTATCCTGCTACCCATTTCGCAGATGATATAACCGAGTCTCAGAGAGACGGGCACGCCCGAGTTTAGCCAGTGTTAGTGGAGCTGGATTCGAGTCCAGTTCTTTCTGCTCCAGAGCCGAAACTGTAACTCGGACATTAACTTGGTTGTTTAGAAAGTCTCTTCTGTGACCATCTGGACGTCGGGTAATTGACCTGCTTTGTGGACACACAGAAGGGTGCTGGATGTGGATTTGGGAGTGAGGCGCAGCGAGGGCCTGGGAGTGACGCTGGCACCCTGGCCAGGTGGGCCTAGGGCGGGCTCTCGCCACGGCCCAGCTGGGCCTGGGCCTGGGCCTGGGTGTTCTTCCTGTGGCCCAGTGCCACCAGCAAAGAGAGTAGGTCTGAGTCATCCAGAGAGAGGGAGTCAGTCGGGAGTCCCTGTCCCTGACTCCTCATCATGCATTCCAGTCCCCGGCTGGTGGCAAAACTCCACTAACTTCTTAGCTCACCCCACCCTCTTCTCTGAAATAAATCAAAGAAGTTTTAAGCTGGGAAGGAGGTCACCTAATCCACCTCTTCAGCTAGCAAACGGAGGGCCTGGGGTTCTGACAGGGTCCCCACAGATTAGAAAATGCCTGGGCTTGTCTCCTGGGAGGAGTTTTGTCTCTGCTGCCAAGTTCCTGTAAGCTCTGGGCCCATTAAGCTCTCTGAGTTGGAACTTTCACCTAAATGGGGCTGTTCATAGTAGTATTTTGCCCAGACTCACAGGGAGCATGGAATACAAGAGCATTCTGGTGAGAGCGCCCCTCAAGGCCTCCTAACCGGCTCACAGACACATGTGTGAGGGAGGCGCTATTAGAATCCCCACTTCTAGAGGGGAAGCAGAAGCTCAGAGAGGTTAGGTCACCTATCTAAGGCAACCCAGCAAGCAAAGCGGAGCCGAGGTCTACCAGATGACTGAGCAGAGCGGCTGCCTTCCCCACGGGGTGCTGGACCCGGAGGGGCGGCCGGTGCTGGCCTGGCCGTGTTTGGGGCTCCGGAATCCGGCCAACCAGCACTGGGAGCTCAGAGGAGCAGAGAGGAGCAAGGAAACCGACCCCCTCCAGATAAACAAAGCACTTCCTCCCCAAAGCCCGGGCCCAGCAGGAGGAGGTGCCTCCAGCACAACTGTTTATAGAGACAGATGTTTGGGACGGAAAAAGAGCGGCGGCCCTCCTCCATCCCCATGGAGACAGAGGAAGTTTGCAACTTGGGCAGCGGCAACTGGAATTGAAAAAGGAGAAGGGGAAGAAGGGAGGGAGCCAGGTCTGACCCACCAAAAACAGCTTGACATTTTCAGACGCTGGTGCCTAACAAAGGGGCGTTGCCACGGCAACCGGGCCTGCGGGCACTGGGCTGCCAATCCCAGCGGGACCAGGGGCCAGAGCCCGGGAGGTGGCGAGGAGATAAGTGAGTGTACGTGGGAGGGCGGTGAATAGCCGCCAAGAGCAAAGAAATAAGCAAATGTCACGCGGGGTCCCCTCCTCCCAGCCCCTGCCCCTCCCCCACCCCCCTCCTTTCTTCTTCCCCTCTATCCTGCCATCCATCCTCCCTCCTTCCCTCTTCCCCTCCTTCCTTCCCCCTTCCCTCGGTTTTCCTTGCTTCTCAACGTTCCACGGTCACCTCTGCCCCCAGCCCGGGAAATGTGTCCCCATTGTCCTGGTGACAGTTGGCAGAAGGGAGGAGAGAAGAGGCTCTGGGGCCTGTCCTAGGAACCACATCTGTCCTTGGATGTGGACAGATGTGGTTCGCCCCCCCCTGCACGGCCTGGGGGGGCCCCCCGCAGACCCTCAAGCCCCTGGGTAAGACCCGATGGAAGCTGATGTTGGTGACATGGTTGTCCCATCACCCCGGGGCTGTGACGATGTCCACTGTGGGATTTACACTGGGGGCTACCCCCCACACTGACCTGCTATCCCCCCCCAGCTTTCTCCTCCTCCAGCTCCGCCCGATGAGCCTGGTGTCTCCTTGCCTCCCTCCAGGGCAGGCAGAAGGGGGGGGACTTCCGATGACCTCCAGCCGAGGTGACAGGAATCCCTGGAGCCAGCGTGTTCTGTGGGAAAGAGCCGAGGAGCGCTGGGCTGAGTGTCCACGCTGGTCCTGGGGTCACCGCCTCCAGTCCCGAGGAGGGGTCCAACCCCCACCCAGCCTCTGAAAGCTCCCAGGATGCGGGGGCAGGCCACGGCGGGACCACACGTGGACCCAGGAGCCCCCGATTCCCAGGCTGACGCAGGGAGTGGGGAGGCATCGAGGCGAGCGTCCTCCTCTGACACATGGGGACAGGACACTTAACGGGGCTGGTGGCTGAGTGCCGCAGGGCTGAGGGAGGCGCGGAGCTGTCCACAGCTGGAGGTGGGGGCTCAGAAGACAGGCTGGGGGGCGGGCTGCCGAGTACAGACCCAGGGTCCAGCTGTGCGAGCTCTCGCTAGGAGCTGGGGGTGCTGGGAAGGCAGGACCCAGAAGCCCTAGAGATGACTCACCAGGAACAGCACTCCAGGCCGGGCGTGGTGGCTCACGCCTGTAATCCTAGCACTCTGGGAGGCCGAGGTGGGCGGATCGCTTGAGGTCAGGAGTTCGAAACCAGCCTGAGCGAGACCCCGTCTCTACTAAAAAAAATAGAAAGAAATTAATTGGCCAACTAAAAATATATATACAAAAAATTAGCCGGGCGTGGTGGCACATGCCTGTAGTCCCAGCTACTCGGGAGGCTGAGGCAGCAGGATTGCTTGAGCCCAGGAGTTTGAGGTTGCTGTGAGCTAGGCTGACGCCATGGCACTCGCTCTAACCTGGGCAACAAAGTGAGACTCTGTCTCAAAAAAAGAAAAAAAAAGAACACCACTCCGTAGAGGGGCAGGGGACTTTGGGTGGACGGACGCCAATGAGAGTGTCCATCAGCTCCCAAGCAAGCCTGAGACCAAGGACAGAAGGCGGGCTGGCCCGGCCCCACCCCCCCCCATCCCTGGAGCAGCCTGGCCACAGCACCCCACCCCAGGCCTAGCTGTATTCTCCCCCTACCCCAAAGAGGCCCCCGCTGCCCAGCTGCCCAGCACACAGCACACAGCCAATTCCTGCCTCTGCCTCTGCCTCTGCTGGCTGGGTGACCTTGGACAGGTTATGGAACCTCTCTGGGCTGCAGCTACCTGGTCTACAAAATGTGGATGATAGCTATGCTTTACTCAGGTGTTGCGAAGGTCGAAAGAGACAACATGTAGAAGCGCAGCCTGCCATGATTGAGCACCTATTGGGTGCCAGGCCCTGTACTGAGCCGCTAGCCCTGTTTAGGAAAGAGGTAGCCCAGGGCGCGTGGGCGTGTCCCACAGGACGTGCTCACCTGGTTGGAGGCTTCCCTGCACCAGTGTAGGAGGTTGCCAGGGGGACAGCCTAGCTCAGCCACCGGCAAACTGCCGCCCAAGGCCAAATCCAGCCTCCTGGTTTTGTTGCACCTACCAACAAGGAATGACTTTTACATTTTTTTTTTTTTTTTTTTGAGACAGAGTTTTCACTTTATTGCCCAGGCTAGAGTGAGTGCCGTGGTGTCAGCCTAGTTCACAGCAACCTCAAACTCCTGGGCTCAAGCAATCCTGCTGCCTCAGCCTCCCGAGTAGCTGGGACTACAGGCATGTGCCACCATGCCCGGCTAATTTTTTCTATATATATTTTAGTTGGCCAATTAATTTCTTTCTATTTATAGTAGAGATGGGGTCTCGCTCTTGCTCAGGCTGGTCTTGAACTCCTGAGCTCAAATGATCCGCCCACCTCGGCCTCCCAGAGGGCTAGGATTACAGGCTTGAGTCACCGTGCCCAGCCTACTTTTACATTTTTAAATGGTTGAAAAACCAATCGAAAGAAAAACAGTATTTAATAAGTGAAAATTATATGAAATTCAAGCGTCAGTGTGCATGAGCAGCGTTATAGGGGCACAGCCACGTGGCTGCTTCCTTATGAAGAAGCAGAGACTGAAATGTCTGTTACCTGGCCCTTTTCAGAAAAAGTTTGCTGCCCTCTGGCCTGGGGGACAGAGGCCCCAGGAAGAGAGAGTGGAACTTTCCAGGGAGCAGGGAGCTGGTGGCAGGAGTGAAGGGCGTGGGGTGGGGAGGCTGCAGGGGCCACCGAGTCCTGACATGGGGAGGGCCCTCCTCATCCCCACCCAGGAGAGGGCGGGTTCTGTCCACTTGCCACCAGCCAGGTGCCACCTTGCACCTTGTACAAGCTCCGCCCCTAACTCCTGCAAAGGCAGAGGAGAGGAGGGGACAGGGAGGAGCAGAGCCGTCCCCACCTGCTCAGGGAGAGGAGCAGCAGGCAGGGCAAGGGAGGCTTGGAAAGCCGGACATTCCCAACCCTGTCCAGGGACACTGGGGGACTCTCTCCTTCTTCTGTGGGGCTTGACCACCCTTCCCTTCCCCCAGGGAGCCGGGACAGGCTTGGGAGCTGAGGGCTGGGGGCTTGGGGAGGAGAGGATGAGAAAGTTACCAGGGACTGCTGTCCTGGCTCTGAAAACCCCACCCCCAAGGCCCGTGGGGTCCTCCCTCCGCCTCTGTTCAGCGCTGCTGATATAGGAGATGCAAGGCAGTCCCCGGGGGAGCCTGGAGCGGGCCCACATCTGGCTGAGGGGTGCCGGGTCACAGCTGGACTCGCATGGCTTTCTGGGAGAGGGAGGAGCTGCTGCCAAGTGGGACAAGGAGCCAGAGAGCTCCTTGGGGTCCGGGGGAGGCTGGGCCACAGCAGGTTCTCAGGGGACACCTGGGTACTTACAGGGCAACCCATGCCCTCTAGCTGGGGGGACACCAGTGTCCACACCCATCCCAGCATGCTTGGGGGGATGATGCATACAGGCCCACTCTGGAGGGAGCTGGGAGGCTTCTCCATGGGGTGGTGGCGGTCTGGGGTTGTCTCCAGACAGGGGCAGAGAGATGGACTCTGCTGGACTGCTGGACAGGTTTTCCTCCCCAGCCCTTCCTCGCCTCGCCCAGATCTGCAAACCCAGGGGTGGGGCTGGCTGGTGCATTCTTCTCTGAGGTCCTTTCCACAGTCAGGGCCCCCAGGGTCACCCCTGGGGTATCTGGGACCAGTTGGAGGGGCTCTAGGTCCTCTGGCATCTCCAGACTCCCCAGAGATGGGGGCAGTTGCCAAGCGGGAGTGGGGTGTTGGTGGGAGCGTGGAGGAGAAAGAGCGAGCAGGGGTCTCCGCTCTCTACCGCACAGGCCTGTAAGGCACGCTGTTTGCACACTTGTTGGCTGTCCCTTCTCCTAGGTGTCCCGTCCAGAGGACAGACAGACATGGAGGGCACCTGGGTGGATGCTGGAGGCCAGCTGGGCTTGCTCAGGTGTGGATCAGGTCTCGGCCAATGTATGTCCCGGCCTCCTGCAGCCAGGCGCAGGGAACACACTCCTCCAGCTAGTCCGCTGGTGGGCTCGTGGGCTCGGCTCACTGGAGCCCCTGCCAGCCATGACTGCAGAGGCACCCCTGCCTCCCGCTCCTCCTCTTCCCCACAGCTGCAGGGTGTGGGCCCTGACACCCAGCCCCCATGACCCTCTCCCCTCCCTGGCCGGGGCTGCAGGACCTCCCCAGGTGGGGGTGGGGCTGGGGGGCCTCCCTCCACAGGGTCCGGGCTCCACACCCCTCCTCCAGCAGCCACAGCTAACTTGGCTCCTACCCCCACCTCCTGCCATCCTGGGTCTAGAATCCAGGCTCAAGTCCCAGATGTTGCCTCCCTCTGCGTCAGCCCTTCCAGCCAAGGTCCCACCCAGCCCTCTCCCTCCCTCCCCTCCCTCTCCTCCCTTGGAACTTCCTAAAGCCCCTCCCCTCCCTGCCTGCTAGTCACCGACTGGATCCCAAGCCCAGCCCCACCCAGATTCTCCGCCAGACTCTCCCAGCTCTGAGAACAGGAAAGCTGGCCCTGCACCGCCAATGCCCCACCTGGTACCAACCCACATGTTCCAGGCACGCCACTCAGGCACTGTGCTCCTATAAACACACGCTCATACGCACGGCAGCATGCACGCATGTTTACATGCGTGCATATCCTCACTCGATGCGCACGCATGTGCAGAACCACATAAACGCACATGCATACACACATGCAGGCGCCTGCACACACATGCACACTGGCACACTCACAGCACACGTGCTGTTGCACCATCCGGTCAGTTTCACCCCAAGGTTATGACTTGGGGCCACCATTAGCTCCCCCCAAAGCCTCTTTCCAGAGCAGCACCCCCACCCAACCCCTCAGGTAAGTTACACTTTTCTGCTTTCAAGAACTGGCAGCTAGCTAATGCTTCGTTTTTTATAGCCAGGCTTTTAAAAAAAAAAAAGACAAAAAACCCAATCACCTATTGCTGTCAGATATTAGTTAAGGGTTGGTACGGGCGGGGTAGGAGGGGTAGAAACCGTGGCCACAGGCTCAGTTTCACTGGGAAAGGGACTTTCCTTAGAAGGAACCAAGATGTCTTGTATCAGCTCTTAACGATTTGGGAAGGGAAGCTAAATAGCTCTTTACTGTAATTCGAACAACTAAATTATTCATTGAGAGCGGCAGACAGAGATTGGACAGTGGCCGGAGAGACAGGGGACCCCGGCCCAGCCTCATGCCCTGGGCATGGGGCCACCTCCCCTGGCTCCTGAGGGGCCAGTGCCAGCTTAGACCAGTTAGAGGGGTCTGGGAAGCGAGTGGCCCAGGGGTCCCAGGGGGAGCTGTAGGGTGGATTCCGTGGATTCCACTGGGAGAGGTAGGTGGGGGAGATGGGAGAAAGAACCAGAGGACGCTGGGTGCCCCAGCCCTCAGGAACTTGTCCCGATGGGAGGGGGTCTCAGCTGCTCTGGCCAGGGGGACCTGAGAGGCCAGGTTCAGAGGTGCCTGGCTCCCCCATGCCATCTCCCTCCTGCAGCCTGGAACCTCTTCTGCTGACCCGCAGGAGGCTCCCGGGTGGGAGGGAAGGAACAAGTGGACAAACTGAGCTTGTCCCTCCAATTCAAAACAGCCGGGGCTCCACTCCCCTTAACGCCCTGTTCTGGGCGAGGGAGGGGTTGCTGCTTGAGAAATGCTTCCCGAAGCCACCCTGCCGCTCCCCAAGCCCAGGCTGGGCCCAGGCACCCTGACCCAGCGGGGGACAGGGACAGAGAGCTAGAATGAAGTCCCCAAGCGTTGTTCTTTCAGTTGGGGGCCCCGTGGACTGGCAGGGCGTGTGGAGGGGCCCGGGGCGCTGACTGTCCCCTGGCCCCGTCCCTTAGGTGTCGTGGGCACGCGTCTCCTCTCCCAACAAGGAGGCAGGGCCCTGGGAGGGGAGACCGCGGCGCTCTGGCTCCCGCGTCCTCCCACGCACGCACGGCGCCTGGACGCGGAGCTGCGCGTGAACCGTCGAGGAGCGAAGGCGCCCGCACGCGGAGGGAAGGGACGCGTGTGCGCGCGGACGTGAGGACGCGGCGGGAGGCGGCGGCGCGGTAGGAGGGGATCAGGAGAGGACAAGAGGAAAAGTAAGAGGCGGCGGAGGAGGGCGGAGGGCGCAGGGCGCAGCCGCGTGGAAAGCGGAGCCCCAGGGCCAGCACGTGCTGACTCACCCGCCTGCCTTCAATTTTCCCTGTTTCCTGGGGATTCTCATTTTATTTTCGGGAAAGCTGCCTGCTCTGTGACTAATTTGTTCTTAAACAAACCAAACCCAGGCAGCGGGGAGGCTGGGCGGGGCCTGAGTCACTCTCCACCCAGGGCGGGCCACACCTCAGGGGGCCTGGGCCTCCCCTGGCTCCCCAGGGCGCCCCAGCCTCTCAGCCTTGGCCTGGAAGGGACTCCGACGCTCCCCAGAGACGCGGCGCCCACTCCTGACCGGGGCGCCCCGGCCCGCAGAGGATGCCAGGCCGCTGTTCCCTGGCTGTCCGTCCACAGCCTCCAGCAGTACCTGGCACAGAGTCAACACCCAGTTGATGTTTGTTGACTGACTGACTGACTGACTCTTTGATTCCTCACTCTTCTCGCCCAGGAACTCCTCGAACACTTACTTCCTCCTCCCGCACGGCCCCTCGGCTGGGTGACGCGCACTTTACTAATGACCACGCTTTACCGGAACCACAGTCCACGCCAGACACCAGGATAAATGGGCTCTTTCTCTGAATCTGTGTGACCGCTGCAGGACCCCGCCTGGCCCCCCGGGGTGTGTTCCTAACCCCTCTGCCATCCGGGCTCACTCAGGCCTGTCTGTGCCCCTCTGGCAGCAGAACCGGGTGCTGGGGTGGGGGGTGGGCAGCCTGCAGCCCCCCAGGCACTGTGCGGGGCAGGAGGGAGATGCTGCTCCCTCCACTTCACAGAAGAAGAAACTGAGGCCTAGAGAGGCCTGAGGTCGCTGGGCCAGCAGGTAGTAAGTAGATGCAAGATTTGAACCCAGGCCGCCAAGCGCCCTCCGCGACCCCAGCCGCCTGCAACCTGCTCCCCTCCACTGTGGGCTGCGAATGGGGGACCAGGGCTCTGCAGACAGCTCTGCCTGGGGCCTGGGGGTGCCAGGGCCACATGACCGTGGGAGGCGGGGGTGTCTTCTCCAGCCTGGGGGCCCGGCAGGATGCGGCCACCAAACCCAGGTCTCCACAGCTGGACGTTAGCAGGACGGGTCATTGGCACGTGGAAGGAAACGCAACCCCCGGGGCTTCTGTTTTTTTTCCGCATCCTCTTTAAATTTCAACTTTTATGGATACATAATATATAAGGCCAGTAATAAAGTGCCTATGGTTTATAAATAAATAAATATACGTGCTCTGAAACGTTTTCCTGAAACAGAGAAGGCCGCCCACACCCCGCTGCCAGCGGCTGCGCCCCGGGCTCCCCCGTAGCGGGTGCGCCAGGGGCACTTGTGGGACTGCAGGGCCGCGGCCCTGTGGCGGTGGTGGGAGGCAGCAGCGAGGGGTTCTCCGGGTGCCAGGAGGCGGGCCCGCCCCCAGCCCACCTGCAGCCGGGGCGGGGCGTGGCTGCGGGGCTGGCCCCCGCCTGGCCCTGGCGCCGCGCCACCTTCCACCGGGTGGCCGCGAGGATACCGGGAAGGGAGGCGGGTTCGCCCTGCAGCTGCGGGCTGCCCGCCCCGCGGCTTCCCCGGGCTGCCCCGGCTCCCTCCCCTCCCCTCCGCCCCCGGCCCGTGAACGTGGCGCTGGGAGGCCCTGGGCGGCCCACGACGCATGCGATGGGTCCCCGGGGTGGCCCGCGCCCAGGGCGGCCCCGGCTCCAGCCACCCAGCCTGTCCTCGCCGGGGATTACGCTTCCAGTAAGCGCGAGCGAGAGAAGCCGGCCAAGTTCCCGACAGCCGGGCGCGGGCGCGCAGAGAGGCTCGGCAGCGCCTCAGCGGCTGCGTCTACACTGGCGATCAATGCGTGTCCGCGCCAGCCGCCCCGGGCTCCCCTCCTGCCCAATGCCGGGGCGGGGGTCTCAGCTCCTGTCCTTACTGGACAAGTTCCCCGCAGTCGAGGGCATGACCCCCGGTGGCGTGGGGACCCTGCCTGCTGACCCCGGCTCTCACCAGCAGGCACCAAATCCTAGAATTTGGAAGTCGAACCAGCCAACCCCTCTCCCTACACTAGAACTATTCTCTGCCCCCACCCCAGCTTTTTTTTGTTTTTTTTTAGGGATGCAAGTGATTAGCAAGTATTCCTTCCAGTGAACTCCCAAGAGAAGCCAGAGCAGGGATTTGCCCCCCCCCCAAAGTCACCAGGCCCGGGTGGCTGGCAGGGGGAGAGGGCCTTCACCCCACACCCCAACTTCCGGCCCCCATGGGCAGCCCCAGCCCACACACTCCAGATGTCAGAGGCTAGTGGGCAGAAAGAGATGGAGGAGAGAGAGGAGAAAGGGCTAGAGACAGGAGACTGGGCCTTCTGGAAGGTGCAGGAATGACGCTCCACCGGCCCAGGCCAGGGAGGTCTGATGGGGCCCAGCCCCTTCCTCAGGGACCTATAGCAGGAAGGGGCGGAGGGGCCCCTGGGCTGGCTGGGCGGCCTGCCTCGGTGGTGCTGGACTCCAGGGCTGTCCAGCCTGCCTGAGGCTTCTTCCCCTCCCCATCGCTGGAGAACTACAGATGGGAAAAGGTCCTGGAGGTCTGGGGGGCAGCCCCGAGCTGAGCACTCACCGCCTCCGCTCCGCACACCCCACCCAGCCGCCTCCAACCCCACTGGGCTGAATAAGGTCGTGGGCCCTCAGTGGGTGGCAGGTGGGGAGAGGGAGGGGGGCAGGGTGGCAGCCTCAGGCAGGGGCAGCTGCACCTCTTCCATGGGCCCCCAGCCTGCCAGTGGAGGGAGCCAGGCAGGAAGCCCAGAGCCAGCAGCAGGGTTTTGTGAGGTTCAGGGTGTTGGGATGGACAGCAAGAAGTGCCATCAGGGACAGAGTATCCCCCTCAGGGAGCCTGACGAAGGCAGACTGGGAACTTGAGTCCTTTGACGTCCCTGGCTGCTGGGCAGTGTTTCCTTGCTGGGGACCCAGGGTTACAAGCCTGGCTGCCAGAAGCACCAGGGAGAAGCCCTGAAGCCAGACGTTGGCACTAGAAACACATTTCCCACCAAGACATTATGGAGAGTTGCAGGTTCACGCCCAGTTGGAGAGAATGCAGGCAGTTCGTGGGCACACTTTGCTCAGTCCCCAGCCCCCACCGGCAACGTTGTCGAAAACTATGGGACAATATCACAACCCCCATGCCGACCTTGACATAATCCGCCCACCTATTCAGATCCCCCATGTTACTTGGACCCATGTGGGTGTGTGCTTGGTTTACATCATCCTGTCACCCGCGGTGGTTCCTGTGTCCACCACCGCAGTGGAGATGCTGACCGGTTCCAACACACAGGCTCCCTGGAGTTGAGTTACTCTTTTATAATCACACCCCCTCCCTCTGGCACTCCCTTCTCCATTTAAAAGTGACTTTTTTTTGAGACAGAGTCTCGCTTTGTTGCCCAGGCTAGAGTGAGTGCCGTGGCTAAAGTGAGTGCCATGGCGTCAGCCTAACTCAAACCTAGCAACCTCAAACTCCTGGGCTCAAGCAATCCTCCTGCCTTAGCCTCCAGAGTAGCTGGGACTACAGGCATGTGCCACCATGCCCGGCTAATTTTCTATATATATATTTTAGTTGGTCAATTGATTTCTTTCTATTTATAGTAGAGACGGGGTCTCACTCTTGCTCAGGCTGGTTTCGAACTCCTTACCTTGAGCAATCTGCCCACCTTGGCCTCCCATAGTGCTAGGATTACAGGTGTGAGCCACCACACCCGGCCCTAAAAGTGACTTTTTTTTTTTTTTTTTTTTGAGACAGAGTTTCACTTTATTGCCCAGGCTAGAGTGAGTGCCGTGGCGTCAGCCTAGCTCACAGCGACCTCAAACTCCTGGGCTCAAGCAATCCTGCTGCCTCAGCCTCCAGAGTAGCTGGGACATGCCTGGCTAATTTTTTCTATATATATTAGTTGGCCAATTAATTTCTTTCTATTTTTAGTAGAGACGGGGTCTCACTCTTGCTCAGGCTGTTCTCGAACTCCTGACCTTGAGCAATCCTCCCGCCTCGGCCTCCCAGAGTGCTAGGATTACAGGCGTGAGCCACCGCGCCGGCCTGGGATCAATTTCTTTAACCTTTTGTTTGGACAGTTGGTGTCTTAGTCCTCTTGTGCTGTTACAACAAAATAACCTGAGACTGGGGAATTTATCAACAAGAGGAATTTATTTCTCATGGTCCCAGAGGCTGGGAAGTCCAAGATCAAGGTGGTAGCAGAGTCAGTGGCTGGTGAGGGCCCCTCTGTGCTTCCAAGATGGCGCCTTGTCGCTGTGTCCTCTGGACAGAACAAATGCCATGGCCTCACGTGATGGCCGGGACAGAAGGGCGGAAAAGGGGCCAAATACTAGTGGAAGGCTCTTCTATAAACACCTTAATCTCATTCACGAGGGAGGATCTCTCATGACCTAATCACCTCCTAAGGAACCCACGTCTTAATACTCTCGCATTGGATATTGAGGTTCACCATGTGAGTTTGGGGGTACACCTTCAGACAATGGCAGTTGGAAAGCTAAAAGTCATTTCCCAGGCTCCCTTTGGGTGTGACTTCCTTTCGGCCAGCAGAGGCACTCTTGAGGAATGGGAAGGTGGAAGAAAGGTAGATTCAGTCTTTCTGCAGGTTACCTGCAGCCGTGCGGGCGTGAAGTGGGTTCCAACAGAAACACCGGTTGGCAGTGGCTGGCTCTCGCATTCCGCCCGCCCGCTGTGTGAGTATGGCGGGGAGGGGACTGCAATGGAGGCCTTCCACCTCTCCCAGTGAGTTTATAAATACCGAATTCCCTCTGTTGAATCCCTTTCTGCGTGAAACACCTGAGGTGGTTTCTCCTTGCACAGAACCCTGACAGTTACGCAACCCAAAATGAAGCCAGAAAGGGCACAGAGATGATGGTGCATTTGTCCAAAGGAATACTGGGATGCAGGGGTGGGGGGTAGAGAGCCCTTTGGAGGCTGATATGGAACAGTCTAAGGTATCCCTTAATAATTAAGGGATAAAAAGCAAGGTGCAGCATGGTGTGTATAGTGTGCTATGATCTGAAGAGTGAGGAAGGAAGACAGTGAGTGTGTGTGCATGTTTGCTTGCAGATGCATAAATATACTTGGAAGGATACACGTTATTAAAAAACATCTTGTAATCTTGGTTGCTCTCGGGATGGGGAATTGGGTGGTTTGGGAACAAGGATGTACTAATTTCCTATGTCTGCTGTGAGAAATTAATGGCTTAGAGCAACACAAAGGTATCAGCTCATAGCTCTGGAGGTCAGAAGCCCAGCATGGGCCCCAGGACTGGTTCCTTCTGCTGATTCTAAGGGAGACCTTGCCTTTTCTGGCTTTTCTGGATGCCGCCTGCTGCCTTAGCTCGTGGTCTCTTTGTTATGGACTGGCTGTCTGTGTCCCTCCAAAATTCATACGTTGAAGCCCTGCCCCCCAGTATGATGGTATTTGGAGACGGGGCCTCTGGGGGCTGACTAGGGTTAGACAAGGTCGTGATGGGATTAGGGCCCCTGTAGGAAGAGACCCAGAGAGCTCGCTCTTGCCTTCTCTCTGCAAGCCAGGAGGAGGCCTCACCAGGAACTGAGTCAGCTAGCACCTTGACCTTGGGCTTCCCAGCCTCCAAATTGGGGAGAAATAAATTTCTGTTGTTGAAACCACCCAGTGTGTGGTATTTGGTTACAACAGCCCAAGCTGATCAAGACGTCCTTCCTCCATCCTCAAAGCCAGCAGGTAGCATCTTCTCTTCCTGACCTCCTGCCTCACTCCTCTAAGCACCTGTGACTACATGTAGGGCCACCCAGATGATCCAGGACAGCCACCCATCCCGCCATCCCTAACTTCATCACAGCTCCAGGTCCCTTTCGCCACGTAAGGTAACATAGCCACAGGCTCCAGGGACCGGGCGTGGGCACCTTTGGGGATCCGTTATTCAGCCAACCACAGACAAAGGGGCGTTTCTCAGTGAAGCCTTTTCACATTTGATGGTTTCAGAAAAATTTTAATGTTCTCTTTTCTCCCTCTTTTTTTACTACAGTGGACTTAAAGTACTAAATTGTCACATTTGAATTTTGAGCCATATGAATGCATTACTTATTTAAAAATACAATGTCAGTTAAACAAACAAAGGAGACCAGAGATGAGACCAAGGCGAGCCCAGAGGTCCCCAGGACAGAGAGGAAAAGCTGGGGGGCCACCCCCTCCCTGGGCCTTGGTTCTTCCCTCTTTTCCTTTTTTTTTTTTTGAGACAGAGTCTCACTCTGTTGCCTGGGCTAGAGTGCCGTGGCATCAGCCTAGCTCACAGCAACCTCAAACTCCTGGGCTCAAGCAATCTTCTTGCCTCAGCCTCCTAAGTAGCTGGGACTACAGGCACGTGCCACCATGCCTGGCTAATTTTTTTATATATTTTTAGTTGGCCAATTAATTTCTTTCTATTTTTAGTAGAGACGGGATCTTGCTCTTGCTCAGGCTGGTCTCAAATTCCTGTCCTCCAGCGATCCTCCTGCCTCGGCTTCCCAGAGTGCTGGGATTACAGGCATGAGTCACCGCGCCTGGCCAAACTTCTCTCTTGATGGGGGGAGGCTCCTGCCTCCCAGGGCTGCTGTGAGGGCTAAAGCTTCAAACAAGCAACACCCGAAATCCTCCCAAGCAGTAACTGGGGTCGTGGAAATGATGGGAGCAGAGACCTGCTCTTCTCTCCCCAGCATGGGGAGGAAGCCGCCCCTCCACCGCCCACCCCACTTGTCTGCAAAGGCCCCGTGCCCTCTGGGTGCCCCTGCAGGGACGGGCCGGCCTGGGAGTCACACCACACCTGAGACTTCTCTTCTCCCTGTCGTAAAGGCAGCACAGGGACAGACAGCACCACCCCGGAGTCAGACAGTTGGGATCCAGTTCTGTCCCCAAACTGACCACTCCGTGCCTTTGCCTGCCAGGCAGCCCTTGCTCTTGTTTTGGCGGGAGCACCGGTTTCTGCCCCTTCGCCACTCTGGGCCTGTGTGGCTCAGCCATGGGACTGTCCTGGCCCAGGCCCCCAGGCGGGCATGTGTCTGGTCCCTCAGAACATGAACACCTCGTGGGTCCAGGCAGGGGACAAGACCCAAGCTGGCCAGCCCCGGGCTTTTCCGGGAGAAGCCCGCTGCTGTTTCTGCCGACAGGAGAGAGCTGCCAGAGGGCAAAGGGAAGGAGGGAAGCAGACCTGGGAGTCGGAGAGGAGAGACGTTTCCGGATGGCACCACTGGGGAATCTGGATCCAACTGTGCCTGAGGCCCGGCTCTAATCCGGAGTGACTGTCATGTGAGCCAGCAACACAACTCCTGCTAATTGCTTAAGCCAGTTGAAATTGGCTTCAAACAGTCCTGACTAATAGCTATTCGCTGACCTTGGCCATTTCACTTGTGTGTTCTGTACAAAGGAAATAATGATACCTGCTCGCAGGGTTGCGGTGATACTCACACAAGATAACGAATCCCAGTGCCTAATCAGGTGTAGGCACACAGCGCGCACCGTGGTTGTACCGTGGTCGTTCTGTAGGAACTGGGTCCCAGCCGAGGTCATCAAACGAGCACGTGTGGCTCACATGAGACCACTCCACCTGTCCTGAGAGAAGCCTAATGATCGGGAATGACCAGCCTTAGCCCTCGCTCACGTGAAAAGCTGGACAGCGATCAGAACAGCCCCGCCATGGGGCACCTGGTCACGGGGCAGAGACCCTTCTCCCTCCCTAGAGCCAGCAAGACTCTGCAAGGAGAAAACCCCCATTAGTGTCTGTGGACAGACGCTAAAGCGACTCCAAGGAGTCAATCTACGTAGTCACCTCTTTGGGAGTGTCAGCAGGGCCTGGGGCTTGCCTCCCCCCTCCCCAGGTGGAATATGGCACAGGGCGGGGGATGGCGTCACCCCCATGATGACACCATGCCGTAAAACAGTAGACCAGAGCGTTTGCTTCCTGATTTCTCTCATTTAAGCCTGGAATGACTCTGCGCTGGATGCTGTCTATCCACATCACCCAGATAAGGAAACTGAGGCCCAGAGTGGAGGTCCTGCCCCAAGTCCCACGCGAGTCAGGTGGGGACTGGAAGCCGCCCTAACGTCCTCAGTGGTCAGATCACGGGTCCCCGGCTAAGCTCAGGTCAGGGGAGGAGAGAAGGAGGAGGTTACTGGGGAGGTCAGTGCCCAGCAGGAAGCAGCCGGGCACGGGGCTGAGGGTGGAGGAGGGCTGGAAACCCCTCGAGTCCTCTCTGACGTGGCTGCCCGGCTGCTGGCCGCCAGCCGCCAGCCCTCCTCCATTGATCTGGGAGCTGCACGGGCTTCCTGGAACCATCCTGCTGCCTCCCCGGGGCCAGCCCGACCCGGCTGCAGCGCAGAGGTCCCAATGGCGGGAGGAGGGGTGGCAGGCACCCCTAGAACTGGCTGGACATCTGGGTCTCTCTGCCACTTGGAAGGCCCTGGGCTCAGGATCCTGAAAAAAAGATCCCTGGGCCAGGTGTGGTGGCTCACGCTGGTAATCCCAGCACTCTGGGAGGCTGAGATGGGAGGATTGCTTAAGCTTTGGGTTTTGAGACCAGCCTGAGCAAGAGCGAGACCCCAACTCTACTATAAATAGAAAAATTAACCGGCTGTCATGGCGTGCACCTCTAGTCCCAGCTACTGGGGAGGCTGAGGCAGGAGGATCGCTTGAGCCCAGGAGTTTGAGGTTGCTGTGAGCTAGGCTGACGCCACGGCACTCCAGCCTGGGCAACAGAGAAGGACTCTGTTTCAGAAAGGAAAGGAAAGGAGAGGAGAGGAGAGGAGAGGAGAGGAGAGGAGAGGAGAGGAGAGGAGAGGAGAGGAGAGGAGAGGAGAGGAGAGGAGAGGAGAGGAGAGGGGAGAAAGGAGAAAGGAGAAAGGAGGAAAAAGGAAAGGAAAGGAAAGGTCCCCCTGTGCTTCAAGGAGAGGGTGAGGTGGGAATGGGAGGCCAGAGGTGCGTGGGAAGAGGGCTTCTGGACCTGGAGTCCCCAAGGGGAAGAGCAGGACGATCTCCGGGTCAGGTAGGTGAGGTGGACCCGACGTGCCCACGAAAGGATTCTGGAAGGTGACGTGGGGAGCCCTGGGCAGCAACTCGGGAGGGGCGCAGACGCAAGGAAAAGCTGAGAGGGAGCCCAGAGGGTCCCACCTGCCAGCCCCTCCCGGGCCGTCACCGCCCAGCCCTCTGTCTGGCGCGAGCACCCTCACCATCAGCAGGGGGGTGTTCCCACCCCCATCTCACAGGCTCCTTAGAGACAGAGTCGCCTGCCCAGGTGACCCCTCCCCTGAGTAGCCACAGGCCCGAGCCTCACAGCAAGGCTGACCTCCGGGAGGACGAGTGACCAGGGCTGCCACAGCTCCCATGTCACAGACGGGGAGACTGAGACTCAGAGGGGTCCAGTCCCGTGCCCAGTCCCCACCACTGCCCAGTGCCGGGACTAAAATCTAGGCACCCCTCAGTGGCCAAGGGGTGGCAGCACCCACGTGTCCGTGGACAGACAAATGAATCTGCAAGTGTGGGCCATCCGAACTCGGAACATTCCAGCTGTGAAAGGAGATTCCACCGCGCGCGGAGGCGTGGATGAGCCTCGAGGACATCACGAGAAGTGAGGGAGCCACACACAGAAAGACAGAGGCAGTGTGGCTCCGCTGGTGACAGCGTCCCTGGAGTCCTCACACTCACAGAGGCAGAGAGCAGGACGGAGGGCGGGGCGGGGCGGGGAGCAAGGGAGAGCGAGTCTCGTGGGTGCGGAGTTTCAGTCTGGGAACAGGAAGGAGCTCGGAGAGCATGGTGGTGACGGCTGCAGGAGAGTATGAATGCACTTACTGCCACCGTTCACTAAAAAGAGGTAAAAACGGTCAATTAATTATATGTGATGTCTGTTTGACCACAATAAAAATAATTAAATTTACAAAAACAAAACAAAAACAGGCACTAGCCTCAGTGTCCAGGGGAACCACGGGAGTGTGCAGTGGCCAGGCTGCCCGTCCCAACCCCGCTTCTCGCCATCCTGGGATGGGGCGGCCAGCACAGCGGAGCCCGAGACCTACAGTTCAGGGCCTGGGGACATGCTGGGGGGCCCTCAGGTCGTGGGCTGCCCGCGCCGCTGTCCTGCAGAACTCGTGAACCCCGGGGGCACCCCGAGGCCTTTGAGATCACCCACTCAACCTGGGAGACTCTGGGAAATGGAGGCCTGTGACCCTGGTCTTGACGTGGCCACCTAAACCCGTGACCACACACACGTGCACCCCCCCACGAACACGCATGCGCACGCACACAGGCACACATGCATATACATGTTGTGGCATGTGCACACACCCTTCCCCTCCCCAGGTCACCTGAGCCCCCAGGCAGGCTCAGGGAGAGGTGGCCCTTGCTCCCCAGGAGCCCAGTTCCCCTGATGGCATCCTGCCTAAGCCCCGCCCGCCCCTCAGCTCGGGTTACCCTCGACGACGTGGGCACCAGGCTCCGGCAGGCCAGGCCGGGACTATCCCGGAGACTGCCTGGAAACAGGAGGCCAAACAATGCAGTGGGCAACTTGGCAGAGAGACAGCCAGCGCCAGCCGGGCTTCCAGTAACGTGCCCCCCCTCCCCGCCCTCGCCCCACGGCCCGCAGATGCCCCGTCCAGCTCCGGCCCCGCACAGCTGCTGCAGGGCACGCGGGGTCACCACCCCTGCCCCCGGCGACAACAGGAGGGGAACTGGATCCCTGTCCTCTCAGGGCCGTGCCGGGAAGGGGGTATCTTTAGCTTCCCTTCCCGGAAGCCCCACTGGCTCCCGTCCTGCCCGGGCCCAGCCGCGCTGCCTCCAGGGCAGGCCACCCGCCCGAATCCATTCCCCAGAAAGGGAGCAGCCCCCCTGGTGCTCACTTGGTCAGCCTGTCCCCAACTCTGGCTCGGGACATGGGCTTGTCCTGTCCCCACCCCTGGTGGTCCTTGTGAAACCTGTCCCATGAGGACATTGGCTGGAAGACGCCCTGCCCCCAATCTAATTAGAGGAGCTTAAATATCGCCAAGGTGAGTCCCATTTTGCCAGAGGAGAAGACGGAGGCCAGGGAGGGGACAGAGTTAGGAGCAGGGGCTGGACAAGATCTGGGAAGATGGGCTTGGAGAAAGGCCTGGAGTCCCCAGAGACAAGCAAAGGTGGGGACCCGGGGAAAGGGAGCCCATGGTGGGGCTTCTCCTGGGAAAAGGGCCTGGGGTGGGACATGTGATGAGAGACTGAGCCAACGCCTGGGCAGGCCGAGCGGATAGACTCCAAGGTCACGGCCAGCCAGCCCTTCCTCCCAGCCTGAGTCTCACACACTCAGCTGTGCCCTGACACCTGCCCCCGGGGTCTACCTGGCCTCTCAGATGCAGCCCACCCTTCTCAGGGACCCCCGCCCCCTTTCCACAAAACCACTCCCAACCGAGTCTCCCCTCCACGATGCCAACTGCACGGTCCCCCAAAACCCTTGGGGTCATCCTAGGACCTACAGAGGCCCGAGTGGTCACCTTCACAGGTGAGTCTGAGCAAGTCACCTCCCTGTGGGAGACACCCTGTGCCTTCCACCGTGCTCAGAGCAACCCTCCGGGCCACTTCCACCCTCCCATGCTCATTACTTCCATTCCCGCTGCCTGACCTCCCTCCACCCGGAATGCTCTCCCTCCGCACCTCTGTGTGGCTTGCTCAGGCTGTGCCCCACGGTCATCTCAGGGGGGGCCTGCCCTGACCTCCTGCCGCGCTCCCCATCTTCTTGCCCTGTCTTGTTTTTCTGCACAGCACCGTCCCGTGCAGTCGTCCTTTATTACACGTAGTTGTCACAAAGCTCCCCACGGCGGGGCTGTTTTGTGTTCAAAGCTGCATCCCTGAACCCAGAGTGATGACCAGCACGTGACAGGCTCACAGAAATCCCTTCCTGGGTGATGAGTGAATGAAACGAGCCTTGTCCGTTTGAAAGGATGAGTCTTCTTTCGTTGTGAGGGTGGCCGGGCATATCCACACTCCGGGGCACTCGGGGGGGGAGAACTAGACGTTGGGAGCCCTGGCAGTTGGAACGGGAGGAGCAACACCACCTTCGTTACCACGGCGTTACAGGGAGCCAGCCAGGTGCAGGGCTGACGTGGAGAGGCGCTCACATACGTCACTGAGGGCGGGGGACGAGCTGCCAAACATCCGTACAGAGTGACCCTGTGACGGTTAGTTTCATGCATCAACTTGGTTGGGCCACGGTGCCCAGATATGTGGTCACGCATTGTTCTGGGTATTTCTGTGCACGTGTTTTGGGATGAGATTAACATTGGAAATCAGTGAGTTTTGAGTCACGTGCATTGCCCTCGGTTATGTAGGGGGCCCCATCCCATCTGAAGGTTTGAACAGAACAGAGAGACGCACGCAAGAAGGAGCTGTGCAGCGGCCGGCCTCTGCACTTGACCCCTAGCACGGGCTCATCCCTGGGTCTCCAGCCTGCCAGCCCACCCTGAAGAAGCTGGACCTGCCGGTTCCATAATTGTGTGAGCCAATTCCTTGGAATAAATCCCCCCGCCCCCCCCACACACACACGCCCCTCCTATTGGATCTACTTCTCCAGAGAACCCTCCCTAATACACATCTGCTTTTACTTAAGCAACCGATAGGTTACCACCTATTTATAGGAGAATGATCTGGAAGGCAGCAGTGTCACGAACAACGTGCACAGTCAAGGCTCGTGGCTGTGGCAGGCTGAGCCCCCAGGGAGGAAGAGGAGAGGGACAGAGCCCTGGCGGGGGAAGGGAAGGTTTCACTTTCCACATTACCTATTTCTGTAATGTTTCCATTTTTAAAATAATGAGCAAGTTTTTCTTTTCTAAATGGAAAACAAAACATAAAAACGCTCTGTTTTTTTAAGAAGGTGGTGCATTCTATAAAGAGCACCCCAGCTTAGCCCTGGTTGTGGTCTATTTAGGTGAGTGACAGGTGGTGTGGCCTCAGGTGCCGAAGCCAGGGGGCCCCCCGGCTCCACGGGGCCTGCTGGTGGTGAGGCTGTGGTTGGTGGGGAGGACGGAGCCGGAGCAGGTCCCAGCCAGGGGTGACAGACTGAGAGAGGCTGAGTGAAGGCCACTGTCCTGGTCCACTCAGGCTGCTGTAGCAAAACACCCAGATTGGGTAATTCACAAGCAACAGAAATTTGTTGCTCACAGTTCTGGAGGTTGGCAAGTCCAAGATCAAGTCACCGGCAGATTTGGTGTCTGGGGAGGGCTCATCCCTCGTGGACAGCACCTTCTTTTTTTTTTTTGAGACAGTCTCACTCTGTTGTCTAGATTAGAGTGCCATGGCATCAGCCTTGCTCACACCAACCTCAAACTCCTGGGCTCAAGTGATCCTCCTGCCTCAGCCTCCCAAGTAGCTGGGACTACAAGGCATGCACCACCATGCCCAGCTTTATATATATATATATATATATATATATATTTTTTTTTTTTTTTTTTGAGACAGAGTCTCGCTTTGTTGCCCAGGCTAGAGTGAGTGCCGTGGCGTCAGCCTAGCTCACAGCAACCTCAATCTCCTGGGCTCGAGCAATCCTGCTGCCTCAGCCTCCCGAGTAGCTGGGACTACAGGCATGCGCCACCGTGCCCGGCTAATTTTTTCTATATATTTTTAGTTGGCCAATTAATTTGTTTCTATTTTTAGTAGAGACGGGGTCTCGCTCTTGCTCAGGCTGGTTTCGAACTCCTGACCTTGAGTGATCCACCCGCCTCGGCCTCCCAGAGTGCTAGAATGACAAGCGTGAGCCACCACACCCGGCCAGC
>VSMD01135846.1:0-10006 GCA_008750895.1 Mirza zaza | reverse complement strand
TTAGCTTTGGAAGTGAGAGAGTATGAGGGTTTTCCTTTCTCTGTAGTTTTAGAGGACAGCATACTTTTGTGCATTATGGAACAGAAAGTAAAGAATAGAACAGGATAAAAACAATTTAGATAAGAAAGTTCAGGAAGCTGAATGAAGTTACCACAATATCAGAAACAGATGTGATTAAATATATATGTAATTTCTTTTTCATGTACTGGACCTAAATGATTCTAAGAATGTCCCTGGGAAGTTTTTGTTTGTTTGATTTTTTTTGGTTGGTTTGTTATTTTGGTTTCCTTAGGGAAACTGAGTTTTTAAAATGTATTTATGCCACATTAGACCATGAAATTATTTACCTAATCTTTCTAAACTTCAGTTTCCTTGTCTGTAAACAGGATATAATACTATTATGCTTATAACACAGGATTATTTTCAGGATTAAATGAGATACTGGAAGCATAGTGCTAAGCACAGTGTCTAGCACTTAGCATGTATTCAGTAAATGATACACATGATGATGAGGATGGTGGAGGAGAGAAAAATGGTGTCAAAATGGGAACTTCTACATTTTAAACAGTGTGGTATTTTCCAGTGAAAACTTTGGGGCTTTAAATTTGTTTTATTAAAGTTATATTTGTGTGAATGTGACTAAATCAGGGAAAAAACACTCAGCCCCTCTGACTGTGAAGCACTCATTCCATGGCTGCATGGCCAAATACAGAATTGAAAAACTGCTCCCACCAGGCAGGCATGTTGCAAAGCCACTGATTCACAGCAGATCTTTTAGCATCCCTTTTCTTTTTACCTATGTATATGGGTTTGTTCTTGAGCTATGTGCTTCTGAATGTTGATCAGACAAGTATATCAGCAACAGTTCCTTTTCCTCCTCCTCCTGGTTTTCTCCTCTCCCTCTGCCTCCTTCTCCTTCTTCCTCTTCATTTTCTTCCGTTCCTCCTTCTCCGCTTCTAATGACATCACTGTCATTATCAACAATAGCAAACAGCATTTTTCTCTCCAGCACCCCTTTCTCCTCCTTTTCTGAGTCCTTCTTTCCCACATTCTATATGGTTCAGAGGGGCATGGCTCTTCCTTCCTGCTTTTCCCTCCAATTAGCCGTGAAAACACAGGTAGGGACTTGAGTAAGCAGAATAACCCATCTCCCTGGACATGATAATTGGTGAACAGTTGGCATCTCTGCCCCAAGCAAAGGCAATTAGAGACTTGTCAGATACTTGAGATTTGATATGTAGAAGTAGGGAAAGAGGTAGGGACTCTTCCTTCATGATAACAGTATGCGGAAGTTACCTGTGGCTTTTTAAATCATAATCACTTGAAATAACTTGTTTGCAAGAGGAAAAAAAAGGCCAAGATAAAAATAGAAGAAGAAATGAAAGCAAGAGAAGGAGAGAGAGAAAGAGAGAGAGAGAGAGAGAGAGAGAGAGAGAGAGAGAGAATGAATTAGGAAAGAATTTGGCAACAATTTTTGGTTCCTGGATTCAAAGTTTCTCAAGCTGTATCTGTACATAAAATTTTTAGTTACGTTAAAAAAATACATTAAAAAAATAACCAGTTTGAGTTGGATTTCTGTCTTCTGTACCCCAAATATTTATTGAATAAAAATTTAAATGAACTAACTTATCACGTTTCAAGGTATAAACATTAGCACTTAAATTTGTAATTAAAAAACTTGCAACACACACACACACATACATACATACATATATATATATATATATATATATATATATTTCACCCCCCCCAAAGCACTCATTGGGCATGGATAGCTTCATTAAGTAAATTTTCTGGCTGGTCTGATTAAGTCTTGTTCCATAGACAACTCTATTTGAAGTAGTTTCTTAGTTAATAATTTTCTAACATAAAAGCTGCCAGAATGTATCATTTGTTCTGTGAACAGTAGTATGCTTATATAATATTTATTTATACAATTCGTATGGTTATAAATAGCACTATAAGAAAACAACTAACATTGTCATGCATGTCATAAGTGGCTGAAACAGACACCACCTTTGAAGAAAATAAGGAAAATGAACAAAATCTGTTATTTTTCATTTGCTTTTGGCTTCATATTTAATCAGAACAAAGTGAATATGGTAAATATTTCACATATGTAAATACTGGTATCACATCTCTATTAATCATGTAGTACAACATTTGATATTCTCAATTAAAACCCTCAATTTGCCTGCTATACTGCCTGTAGTCCCTAGAGTAATTGCTCTCTTATTTTCCTGGATAACTTATTTAGGGAAAAATAAAATAATGAAATGATCTTAAAATGAAAAGGCCTGAAAATAGCGCTCTTATTTAAATTACAATACTTCACACTCATCTGAGATTTCTTCATCTCTGCAATAACGCAGCTGTTTTCCTCAGGGTGTTCTCACAAGTTCATAAAGAAAAAAATTGTTATGAGCCTTCAGAAACCCCAAGGAAGGCAGCTGTGTTTTTGATAAACTGGCTACAGTTTCAACACTTCAAGCTATAGAGAAATTTACACGGGAATTTTCTGCACTATATATATCCATGAGCAATATGTTTTCAACAATAACAACATACACTGTGCTTAGTCAAAGTTTACACAGCAGAGCGGCCAGGCTGACCACTGTGAAATTAAAAACCTGACCTTTAGCAGAAGACTCTGCCCTAAACATACAGAGTGTCATTCCCTCCAACCTATAAGAAAACACAAGGGAAATCAGGGAATGGTAAAGAGATGCATTGGTTGAACTTAGCATCAGACGTTCAAGCATCACTTTTTTTTTTCTTTTTTTCATGTTCGGTAGAGGGGATATGCCATAAATCAGTGGCATTAACCAAGGATTTTAGTAAAGAAAAAGTTTACCAGTTCTTGAGTGATTGAAGGGTTGGGTTGCTGCCAATCTGAAATTCACCTGTGCATGAGGCTGTGCTGAATCATTCCTGCCCCCTCACCTTTGCTGTCAAAGTACTTATCCTTCTCATTCTGGACAAGGAAAGAAACATTCCCAGATTGAACATATTTTAAAGTTTTCTGCGTGCCTTTGTAAATAGCGGCCCAGGCCGTGGCCATCCAATTGCAAGAAAATATGCAGGGAAAATATCAATCAGTGTGTTCCATGGTGAAAAGTACCTACTTTTCCCCAGTGTGCTCGGACTCCTTGTAGCTGCCTTTGCCTCACATTGAGCAGCCTCTTGGATCGTTCCTTCAGGCAGAGCCAACGCTCTTTGTTAGAGCTGCTCTCCATCAAGCCAGCTCTCATTTATTCAGTACTTGTTTCTTCCTTTGTGCACCATTGAGTCTGCTGACTTTTCTTTCACTGTTACTTCCCACTGTTCTCTTAGGCTTCTACATAATGGCCATTGCGATATAGTGGTTTTTTTTTTTTTTTAATCAAACTTCGACTTATTCCATGAATGACATCTCTATTAAGAGCTCTGTTGTTGTTATTTTTTGTTATTTGTTTGCTTGCTTTAAGGGGTGTGTGCATGATATTTCTTTTGCAAATATTCTCCAATCTTATTTATTTAGCACCTATAACTTTTGACCTCCTGTTATAGGTTATGTGTATATGTTTTCTAGTGAGGAAAGAGAGACAGACAAGGTACTTTTGTGGAATGAAAATAGCAGTTTAATCATTCCTGAGCATTGGTTATCACATGCGAAGCCTGCATGCTAAGAGCTTCAAGTGGGTTGTGCCATTGAATAAGCTACCTCGTGTTAGTCTCCTTTCGTAGATCAGTCTCCAAGATAAAGTAATTTTCCAGAGATCATATAACTAGTAAATGGCAGAGGCAGGATTCACAGATGTGTCTGTTTCCAGAGCCCATCTTATATCCCAACACCAAGAGATAGTCTTCTTTTCTGCTTTATATACTTGGTTTTATATCTCTAATATATAGTCCTAGAAACAAGGATGACAGCTCATGTTTGTTACATAACAGGAAGAAGGATCCCTTGACCCCAGGAGTTTAATCCAGCCTGGCCAACAGAATACTACTTCAATCTCTTAAAAAAAAAAAAAAGCAGTGGAGGAAGTCAACTCCAAATATAGATGAAAATAAACTGTGCTGATTTGATTAATTTACCATGTTAATACCTTTACTACTTCCCTTTCACTAGTGATATGATAGTCCATAGTGTCACATACATCAAACCACTCCATCTGTCTTATGGTAGACATCACTAATCAATCACCACATATATCACATATATCAAAACAATGCCATTGGTCCCATGGTAGACATCACCAATCAAGCACCACATTCTAATCTTCTTATGTTAGGCATAGCCAGCGAAGCCTTCTCTAGACGGTGCTCCAGGCAGCTGCTCCTACAAATCAGCCAGCTGTAGCAGGTGTTATGGGTTGAATTGTGTCTCCCCAAAATTTATATGTTCAAGTCCTCATCCCCAGTACCTCAGAATAGTATTTTTTTTGGATATATGGTCTTTATAGTATTAATCAAGGTAAGATGAGGTCATTAGGGGGAGCCTTAATCCAATATGACTGGGTTCCTTATAGAAAGGGGAAATTTGGAGACAGACATGAACACAAGAAGAACAGCTCATGAACATGAAAGCAGATACCTACAAGCCAAGGAGTGTAAAAGATTGGTAGCAAATCACCAGAAGCGATGAGAGAAGGATGGAATAGATCCGCCCTCACAGACCACAGAAGAAACCAACCTTGCTGGCCAATGCCTTGATCTTGGACTCCAGCCTCCAGAACGTGGAGACAGTAATTACTGTTCTTTAAATCACACAGTCTGCTATTCTTTGTCACAGCAGTCCTACCAAATTAGTACAGTGGGCGAGATAAAAGCTATTCTCCACTGCTGTACTTGGGGAAGTAGCAAAATAAATATATAATTGGTTCTCCTCTTTCCTCTGCTGCTTTGATGGCATCTACTACCAAAATATATTATTCTTATCCAAATTCAGTTTTCCCATTAGTGTCAATACAATGTATGCTCCAATGGGACAGAATAAATTAGTGATTGATAAAACTGGGTGCCATCTACCTCAAATGTCCTTTAGACTAAGCAAAGTTAACATTGCATACAACAAATCATGGCCACACTCATATGCAGAGAACCAATCACATTCTTTGATAGTGTGAAGCCAAGAGCAATGGATGTCCTTCTTTGGCCAATATTCTTTAACTCCTGTCCAAACTGTGCCACTAAGAAAGCATACCTGCTCATGACACAGCCATGCTAGTCATTCTGGTATTAATTGGTGACTGTGATGCTTATTTATGTCATTTTAGAAAATACCAATTATCATGAAATAGAAGGATAAAAGTCAGAAAATGTATGTGTGTGACTATGTTTGCATGATTCATGCTATGTGAAAATTAAGTTATCTTGTAAATTATTGTTAAGTGAATAAATGAATGAATGAATAATTCATGGCACAATGCCAGAGAAAAAGCACAGGTTTTGGTGTGAGGCAGTACTAGGCTGCAAAAGTTACAGCCCTAGCACTATAATGTTACTTTCTTTCACATTCCTTCCTTTCATTACCACATTTATGAAAAACCTGCAGGCTTTCTTTCACTGAACACCTTGACTTAGCTTTCATGGTCCTATTTCTAGCTCTAGTCAAATTTTATCTAAGGAGAATTAGATGAATTCAGTTGAATAAGTCCCACTTTGGGTGAAATGATAACTTCCTCCCTTTTAGGAAAGAGTGACTCTATTGAAAAACCAAAGTTTTGCAAATTAAAGTTTTATCAATCAATTACCATCTTGGAACAAATAAGTATCTTAGCAGAAACCAAGCATCATACACTGCTTTAGTGATCAAAGTGTGCATGGGAATGACATGCACACCTGTTTACATCTCTCAAGGTGCACATTGCAGTCACAGTCCCTGCATTTCCAAGTCCTCTGTGCCAAATGTTACCCATTTTTTCCTCACTCTTTTAAATTGCCCTGTTAACTGGCTGGCCCTGAAGGCACATTCAGCAGTTATGGAATTTTGTATAAGGTGCCTTCTGCCTTCCTTTTCTGACATTGGGGTTCTCACTGGTGTCACACTTGGTTCTTTCCGGCTCTTGAATGACACAAGGCCAGATGATGTTTTAAAAGTCCCTTGTATACATTATATCATAGCTTCAGTTCTTTTAAGTAAATTAATTGACAAAACTAACTTTGGAATATAACACAACACTCAATATTTCACCAGAGAGAGGCACAGATTCAGCATCACCTTGACACAAAAGATGTGACCCTCTCCAAAGGGTATTGGTTGACTTAGCTTTCCTTGCAACCATTGTAGGTTGCAAAGCTCTCTATAAAGTTTCCATAAAGTCAAGAATTTTTTTCCAACTTTTGCTCCTATATTCTGCTTCTAAACCTTCTGCTCCTAAAACTGGTGGTTCATTATAATTCTAGGGAAAATTAGTCTTAGCACGTCCACACAATATTTGGAACATAGAGTAAATAAAAATTTAGTCCTTGTTTATATGAAATTTAAATTTAACTGGTTACTCTGTATTTTATTTGCTAAATCTGTCAACTCTAGTTACATGTAACTTTCAAAGTAATGTATCTTGCTCTCCAAAAGAAACTAGCATCAATATAAGTTTATCTTGTGATAACAAACATTTTTGTATACATATTCAACTTATTAATAAAAGTGCCTGAATGGAAAGAAAGGTTGAGAAATACTGGTACCATGAATTTAGCTTATTTTTAAATCTCAGCTTTGTCTCTTATGTAGTCAAGTAATCTTTGATAGGAGCCTGGCCTCTCTGAATGACAGTCTCTTCTCAGCATTGAGGAAAGAAAAGAGATAACAGAGAAATATCCGTGGTTTTTAAATACCCTTACTAATATCCCAAGAAAAAATTATAAATCTAAGGTTACAAATAACTTAGCCCATGTCATATAATTATTTTTGGTGTTCTCACCTGAAGATGCTAAAAGAAGATATTATAATACCATTTTTCCCAAACCAAAAAGGATGTCTTAATATACTAATCAAACTGCACTTTCTCTGCACAGGCTGAAATGGGTGGCTGAGCCCCTTGGTTGAGGTTGAAGTGAGATGTGGATGAACTCCCTTGGAAGTAGAGCTCAAAATGTGGAAGAAATGTTATTGCTGCACATAACAACATTTTCTGCCCTATAACAAATGTGCCAACTGGAAGCCCACCTGGAAGTCTGCTGCTAAGTGTAGTGCTGAAATAATAAGTTAACATTATAGTTTATGAACAACTGTTTTGTCTATACTATTCTCTTCCCTCAATGATATCACCATGTAATGAGAGAAAGTGACAAAGGAAAATGATAATTATAATGGTCTTATTTAAAAGGTAATTCAGAACATAAGAAATAAAGCTATACATCACTGATAAGGACAGAGGACTTGAATTTCAGGACAATCGAGTTTAGGATTTCTCTTACCTTCTTCCTTTGTAATGGAGCTCTATGAGACAACAGATACAGTGTTTGCTGCAAAAGTATAACATATGGTGAAGGAAATTGAAATGAGCTTAGTGTCAAACTAAATACAGTATTTTTTCTTTTCTTTCCAATATAAGTGATACATTGCTAAAAGAAATAAGATGCATATTAATAGTATTTTAAAAGTGAATATAAGGATGATATTCTTTCTGAAACACAGTGACTGACATTGGATTCATATAAGGAGAATTTTAAATGATGTATGAATTTAGTTAAGGTATAGACATCATTTCCTAGTGGTTTGGAACATACGCAGAACACAAATTGTCAAGCCAAGAGACTCATAAATACTGCACACTCTTCTGTTCTCAGATAAACTGTAAAAATAAATAAAGTAATCAACAATATCTAGTGTAATTTAATAATTATTCATTCAACATTTAATAGTTTCCAGATGGCTTGATACTTCTCTAAAAATAAAAATAGCATATACATTTATAAAACAAAAACAGACATTTAGTTATTTTCTAGGAATAGAAGTTAAAATCTGATAAAATATATAATTTGGATTTATCAATTTCATTTATCTAAAATCATAATCTATAGAAGAATATGTTATCTAGAAATTTATTTAATGTTTCTGAAATTTTATCTCATTAAGGATGTGTTCATTTTTTTCTTTGCTTAATTTTCTCCTTTCCATCCATGTTTTTATATGTGTAAAATGTTTGTTTTCCATTATTAACTTATTAATGGTAAAAAAATCATTTTACTTTTTCTTCATTAATATAAGTTGGAAAATGGCTTTAAGTAACCATAAACAGAAACTTAGCAAATGTTTGTCATTCTACTAAATGCTATGAATCCTAAATGCCCAAGGATAAGAATATAATCAGGATATCTTAGCGTTTTATGCATCTCCTGCATTGTGTGTGGATAAGAAGGAAAACAGAGACCAACATTGCTTCTGTAGTCTCAACTTTTTTATAGGGGCCTGGACCTACTGATTTTTCTAAGCCCCAAGATGTTTATAATGTATTTCAGGCACTCTACTGAACTCCACAACTCAAAATAATTCATGGGAATTTAAAATAAAATGGAAAGTAAAGAAATTTCCCTTATATAGTAGCCCCAGGGGGTGTGGCAGGAACATTCACCAAGATACATGCATAAAACAACCTTATCAAATAAAAAAAGAGATATCATGCAGCACAAGTTCTTAGACCATAATGGAATTAAAATGGAAATCAATAACAGAAAAGATATGTGCAAAATCCTCAAACACTTGGATTTTAAACTGCAAACTTCTAAATAACCCAAAGGTCAAACAGGAAGTCTCAAAGGAAATTAACTGAATGAAGATGAACCATATCAAAAGTTACAGGGTGCAGCTAAGGCAGTGCTTACAGAAAATTTTCATGTTAAAGGCTTATATTAGAAAGGAAGAGAGGTCTCAAATCAATAACCTAAGCTTCCACATTAAGGACCTAGAGAAAACAAACATCAAAACTAAAGGAAAGAAAGAAAAGATATAATAAAGGTAAGATGAGAAATCAATATAGTTCAAAATAAAACAAAACATAACGAAAATCATTGAAACCAAAATCTGGTTCTTTGAAAAGATCAATAATATTGATAAGCCTCTAGCCAGATTGGCAAAGAAAAAAAAGAGAGAGAGGAGACCATAATTATTAATACCAATATCAAAAATGAGAGTGATGGTGTCACTACCCACTCCACACATATTCAAAAGCTAATAGGAGAATACTACAAACAATATATATATTTAAGAACTGAGATGGAATGTACAAACCATCAAATCTTACAAATTCTGTGTGTATGTATGTGTGTGTGTGTGTGTTAACTCAAGCATTCCTATAGTCCTATATCTATTAAAGATTGAATCTATATATAGAAACCTTCTAAAAATGAAAACTCCAGGCTCAGTTTTACTTCTAGATTCTACTCAGCACTTAAGGAAGACATAATGCCTTTTCTACAGTCTTTTTCAGAAAACAGAAGAAAGAATGCATTGCGCTAATATAAAAACTAGACAAACTATAAAACAGCATCCTATCATGAACATAGATAAAATTTTTGAATCCTATTAAAATGTAGCAATACACACATGCATGTGTGTACATATGTGTCTGTGTGTGTATATTCACAATAAGTGAGGTTTATCCCAAAATACATTGAGTTCAACATTAAATGTAATTCACCATATTAGTATACCAAAGAAGAAAAACCACATTGTTATCTCAGTAGATGTAGAACAAAGCATTCAAAACAGTTCAAATCTATTGCATGTAAAGACTCTCAGTAAGCTAAGATTGGAACTCCCTTAAGCTAATAAAGGGCATCTCTGAAAAAAAAATCTATATTAACATTATACCTCATGGTGAAAGGCTGTTTTTCCTTAAGATTGGAAAATTGGAAAAATGTCCTCTCTCATGACCCCTATTCAAAGTTATATTAGAATTACTAGCCTGTGTAGTAAAACGAATGTTAAATAAAAGCATATAAATTAGAAAGGAAGAAATAAAACTCCTTCAATCTGCAGACTAAATTATTACCTAAATAGGAAATCCAAAAAAAAAAAAAA
>VSMD01135845.1:0-43348 GCA_008750895.1 Mirza zaza | reverse complement strand
ATGGTTAGGAGTATATGGCATGGTTAGGGGTATATGGCATGGTTAGGGGTATACGGCATGGTTAGGGGTATATGGCATGGTTAGGGGTATATGGCATGGTTAGGAGTATATGGCATGGTTAGGGGTATATGGCATGGTTAGGGGTATATGGCATGGTTAGTGGTATATGGCATGGTTAGGGGTATATGGCATGGTTAGGGGTATGTGGCATGGTTAGGGGTATATGGCATGGTTAGGGGTATATGGCATGGTTAGGGGTATATGGCATGGTTAGGGATATATGGCTTGGTTAGGGGTATATGGCATGCTTTGGAGTATATAACATGGTTAGGAATATGTGACATGGTTATGAGCATATGACATGGTTAATGGTATATGACATGGTTAAGAGTTTATGGCATAGTTAGGGGTATATGGCATGGTTAGGAGTATGGGGCATGGTTAGGAGTATGTGTCATGGTTAGGAGTATATAGCATGGTCAGAAGTATATGGCATGGTTAGGAGTATGGGGCATGGTTAGGAATATGTGTCATGGTCAGAAGTATGTGGCATGGTTAGGAGTATGGGGCATGGTTTGGAGTATATGGCATAATTAGGAGTATGTGGAATGGTTAGGAGTATGGAGTATGGTTAGGAGTATATGGCATGGTCAGGAGTTTGTGGCATGGTTAGGGGTATATGACATGGTTAGGAGTATGGGACATGGTTAGGAGTATGTGGCATAGTTAGGAGTATGTGGAATGGTTAGGAGTATGGGGCATAGTTCAGAGTTTGGGGCATGGTTAAGGGTATATGGCATGGTTAGGGGTATGGAGTATGGTTAGGAGTATATGGCATAGTTAGGAGTATGTGGAATGGTTAGGAGTATGGGGCATTTTTAGGAGTATATGGCATGGTTAGGAGTATATGCCATGGTTAGGGGTATATGGCATAGTTAGGAGTATGTGGAATGGTTAGGAGTATGGGGCATGGTTCGGAGTTTGGGGCATGGTTAGGGGCGTTCTGCATTAACACTAGGAAAGGACTATTCTTTGATGTGCAACCGGCTCCCAAAGAACACCCACGGAGAAGCTAACCATCCCCTTGCCCACCCTGCTGGGTCAGGCCATGGGAGAGCAGTCTGGAGCAGGAACATTTTGGGTCCCTCTCTGATTCCTGCCTCTCAGAGGGAAAGCAGGCAGGCGGGTGGGTCTTTCAGCTCAGAAGTTGCAAAAAGGACAGCAGAACTTGGCTCAGGCAGGAATGAAGTCCATGGGGCTGGCGACTCAGGCCAAGTAGAAGCAGCTGCGCGCTGCTTGGGAAGGCCCGTCTGGGAAATGGGGGTCAAAAGAGAGAGGGTAGACACTCTAGAGACTGGGCTGGGGTCTTATGAGGAATTGGAGAGGGAGGAGACCACGTTAGGCCCTGGACATACAATATTGAGTAAGACAGGAAAACAAGTCACCTTAAGCACATGCCTGCGACGGTAGAAGGGGGTCAGACTTATGGGAACAGGGGTGTGCTCAGAAATATTTAACAACCAGCTCTCATAGGTCAGGGAACACCATAGAATTTGCTAATTTCCCAAGTGCAAAAACTACCATTGTCGCTGACTTCAACCTACCCACGTGATGTCACTAAATGTCCTATGATAACGTTATTTCTGCTGTACAGACACAATAGAGATACAGAAAGCCTCAAGTGCCTGGATAATAGGAAAATGTAGGAAAAGAATCAGGGAGTGATGGGTTTTGAGCAATTATTGCCTTTGTTTTGAATGTAATTTTTTAAACTGTAAATTTACGTAATTTAGTTTTTAATAATGACCACAATTCACGATCGGCTTGCACGATTCCTGATGACTTAACATCAGGCTGTGGAAGCTGGGCCAGGCTGTTTCCAAAGTGCCCCTGTGTGCGGATCTCACTGAAGTCCTCGGAGCCGCCATTTGCTTAATGATAAACTAGGACCCTCTTCTTCATGATAATCATCACAGCTCGGTCACAGGGTTCTTGTGAGGGTCACGGAAGTATGTAGAAGCATTTCAAAAGCTGTACACAGTATATAAATGGGATACACAGATAAAAAGTATTATCATGGGAATAGAATAATCTAGTGAGCAAGAGGGTAGTGTCTGGAGGCAGATTGGCTCAGTTTGAATCCTGGCTCTACTTTTTAAAAATTCTAAGGACCTTGGGCCGATCCTTACTTTCTTTGGGCCTCAGTTTCCTCATGTATAGAGTTTCTGTGGGGCTTAACTGAATTAATATTACAAAGCACTCAGAACAGCGTCCGGCACATGGTAAGCACCACTTAAGTATTGACTAAAATTGTTTAGCAACATGAATAGCAGTGAGCTTACAATTCTTCCAGAACCAGAAGCTCTTTTAACTGAGGAGCCCTAGCTCCCAGCCTCTACTCTGCCTGGTTTGAAAAAGACAGCTCCCCTCTATGGTAACGCATTTGCTCTGTGCTAACAGCCTATGCTTTTTAGATAATGAACCCTAAGGCCTATTGAGGAGATAAAGATGCTGCTCGAATCAGATTCCATAACCACTCACCATAGTAGCAGAGGGGGAAGAGCTATCTTATTACATGCCTGGCTGGCTCAATTACCTCAACCCTGACATAGACAGACACTGGAGCCGGCCCAGGGCAAAGCCCTAGAGTTGGAGGGGCAGTTAGCTGCCCCAACGACCCTGGTCTCATTTGCTATCTCAGTCAACACAGGCCCCAAGGCTGGGCAGGGGTAAGAAAGCAGACAGACAGGACAAGAGAGATGGAGGACAGTCCCAGACAGGAGACAGGGGCCATGGCTGCCATAGTAGCCACAGACTGGCTCAAGGAGCTTGGGGTTCTCAGGCAGAGTCAGGGACAGATTTGGGGGATGGAGAGGAAGGTGGGTGGGAAAGTGGTCAGGGTCTCCTCACTAGGAATGAAGAAGTCAGGTGCCATGACGGACAGATGAGAATAGAAAGATGGAAGCAAAGAAAGCCTCCCTCCACAAGGTGGAAAAACCAAGGTAGGCTTGATAGGGCCAGGTTTTTCCAACTAAGGAATTGCAACCATTAGATAATCCTGAATTCCACATAGTGGTCAGAGCCATCATTTTCTTTTTCTTAATGACCTAGAATAGAGTACTGTGGTATATAGACCACCTAGATGCTCATCAATCCCTTTTCCTCTTCCTGGGTGCTCAGGCCATGTTTCCCTGCAGCCCTTACAGTTAGGTTGGAGTCACGTGACTAGGTACAGGCCAAGGGAACATAGGCAAAAGTGATATAAGTCACTTACAAGCCTAATTATAAAGCCCTCCCTCCCCTCCACTCTCCTCTCCTTTGCCTTCCCTCCCCTCCCCCCCCCTCTCCTCTCCCTTGCCTTCCCTCCCCTCCCCTCCACTCTCCTCTCCCTTCCCTCCCCTCCCCTCCCCTCCACTCTCTCTCCCTCTCTCTTTCTGCCATGACCCTGGGTTGAAGATGGTGGCATCATAATATGGAGAAAGCCTGGTGGAGGGGAAAGAAAGCCAGGAAGCAGAGCTTCCTGATCTGCACTGGGCTAGGCCATGAACAAGAAATAAACATTTATTTTGTTAAGCCACTGAGATTTAGGGTCCGTTTGTCTCAACACCTAGCAAGCATTGCCCTGACCAATAAATATAACAATAAAATGGAATGGAGTGCAAAGGAAGGAGTATAATGGAATAGATTAAATTAAACTAGAATAGAATAGAGTAGAATAGAACAGAAACTATCAGAGTGCATTACAGACAGTGAAAAGCAAATACTGTTTAGTGAAGCATTTGTTTCAGTTCATATGTATACTACTTCTCAACATAAATTTTATTTTTTGCTGGAGGTGGAGGTGAAAAGTTTTGAAAATCACTGCCTTAGAGCTGAAAGGAAGGTTGAGGGTGTGACTCAAGAAAAAGCTTTAGATAAGATGGGGATTACACATGCACTACCCTTTCAAGGAAGGTGCTATGGACTTGCTGGCCATCTCTACCTTATGGCTGTTTGCTGTGCAAGTTTGTTATTTGAGCCTGCCCAGTCCACTTTGCCTTCATTTGGTAATATCACCCTAGTCTTAGTCCATATAGTCTATCTGGGGCTGGGGGCTGACTCTATCCCTTGGAATCAAGGTGGTGGGGGGACACATGTACGAAGTCTGGACGAAGTGTTCCATTCCTGGAGCCACAATGATTAGTTCAGGAATGAACACATGATCCAAGTTGGTCCAATCAGAGCTAAAACTGGGACTTTGGTTGGCGTTATCAAAACAATAGGTGTATTATTTCCCCTGGTTTGGGAGCTGTGGGAATGTAAATCTGAAGCTGCTGGCAGCCATCTTGCTGTCACAGGGGAGAATCTGCCTGAGAATAGAGCCATCATTGAAGAAGGCAGAGCTAAGAGATGGAACAAGACCAAGTCCTGATGAAATCATTTGAACCCCTGGATCTAGCCATGCCTGAAGTCATCCTTGTGGTTTTGAGTTGATTCTACAAATTCACCTCTTCGCTTCTTTCAGTTTGAGTTGGGTTTTTGACACCTGTAACTGGAAGAGTCCTGAGGCTGTGTCTTTTACGTCTTTAAGAAGTCACTTGCTTAGTAAAATGGGACCCCAAAAAGTATTAAAGTAGAAAACAGCTGGTCCTCAGGCTCCTCCAGCCTTTGCTAAGGAAAAGTGGTTTCAATCACTGAAGAATCAGGGTTCAACATATGGAAAAATTATAAGGTAAAGTAAAGGAAAAACTCATTTTTTCTTGTTTTCTGTTTTGAGAGGCTGAAGAACAGATGAATACCATTAGAACCACTAATACGTTTCTCTTCATTTATTCAACAAATATTTATTGAACACTTTCTATGTGCTAAGAACTATGTTAGACCATGGAGATTATTAGACCATGGAGTACTATTGAGTAATAACAGAACAAATTTTTATAAAGTGCTTGCTATGTGTTAGCCACTATTCTGAGAACCTTATGTTTATTAATCTTACTGATCCTTCACATCTACCCTCTCAGGCAGATACTATTACTACCTCTCATTTTACAGATGAAGGAAACTGAGGCACAGAGATGTTAAGCTAGGAAGAATCACAGCTTATGTTGAACCCTGAAAGACTGGCTTCAAGTCTAAGTCTTAAAATCATTCAACCACACGGCCATGATCCTTGCTCACTCTAAGATCTTTGTTGTCCCTACAAAGAACTATCCTCTAAACTTCTTAAGAGCTCTGCTCTCAGTCCCTTCTACTAGAATTCAGTTTAACAAAGTATGATTTTGACTTGAACTGTAGCATCACTTGTAGAATTTCAGGCACTGTTCAATTTATCTTTCTGAAATTAGTCTAACCATTAGTGATATGTGTGACCTTGCAGGGGGATAAAAAGTCACTTGGAGACACAATTTAGCCTAATGGTTAAGAACACCGTGTTTGGACTCACCCTAGATACTGGGTTCAAATCTCTACTCTGCTATTTTCTAGCTGTGTGACCTTGCAGAAGTTACAGTGCCTCTCTGAGCCTCTGTTTCTTAATCTTAGAAATGGGGTTAATGTTTCCAACTCATCTTGTTGTTGCACAACTACCATAAGTAATAAAGTGCCTGGGGCCGAATTGGCACCCAGGAAATGCTGGCTATTGTCATAACTCTTCCTCTTTAGCTCTCAATTCTCTGTTCAATGAGGAGCTGGGCGAGATGCTCTCTGAGGTCTCTCTCTGCTGGTGTAAGTTTGGGTGACTACTATTTTCCAAATGCTAATTTGGGAATGGCAAATTCCCATTGTCATGGGTTTTCTTCTTAAAGAATTATTTTCTGTTGTGTTTCCGTAAGATTCAGCTTTGTATGCTGATTTGAAACAGCCAAAGGAGCTTTAAGCCTTTCACATGACATAGTAATTTGATGCCCATAAAAGTGATGAAATGCCATATACTAAACCAGTAAGGAGGAGAATTCATGGGGCTAATGGCCCCAGGAATTCTCCTTCTGATGTGGGAGGGGGGGCTTGGCTTTCCCTTGACTCTTCTTATAATCCCGGAGACACTCCCAAACCCAAACTAGAGGTGGTGACATTGGGGGAGGGAGGGGAGTTGAGGGAGAGCAGGGGAAGGGAAAGGAGAGACAAGGAGGGGAAGGAACAGGGAGGGGGAGTGTCAAGAATAGGAGCAGAGGAGAGTCAGGGGTGGGGCAGGGGAAGGGAGGGGAGAAACAAGAGGAGGGAAAAGCACGGGGAGGGGCTGTGGAGGGGAGGGCTGGAGCTCAACTAGTAGAATACAAAGAAGAACCAGGCAAAGGCTGGAGAAGTCAGCTTGGATTTCACCATGAAATGTTCCATCTGTCCTGGTTAGAACCTGATTTCTAAAGCATCCTGTTGGAAACCATGGAAGAAACTCCCAAATAGGAAAACATACTGGGTTGAGGAAGAATTGGTGAGCATAGGATGCTCCTTAAAGACAAAAACTATCATAATGCCATTGACCTTTTTGTCACTCTGCAGGTCATTCACAAACTGTGATTCATTTCATTGTTGAAATACCAAAGCAAAGGCAACACAAACGAAAAATAAGTGAAGGAAGCTAAATGCCTATACTCCTCAATGAAACACTCTTCAATGGGCTGAAGTGTCCTTCATTCATTCCCTTATTTGTTGCTTTGTCACCAGTCATTCATTGGGCATCTACTCTTTGTCATGCCCATGTTAGATGGAAGAGATTCAGAGATAAGCAAGACTCTGTCCCTGCCCTATAGAACAAAGCAAATGCAGTGCCAGTTTTGATGCTCCTGCTTTCTAGAGGTGGGGGTCCATGTACCCTTCTCTTGAATTTTATCTGGTCTTGATGACTCACTCGCAACCAACAGAATGAAGTGGAAATAACTTATGAGGTCAAGCCACAAAAATCAATACAGCTTCTGCCTCACTTTCTGGAACGTTCATACTTAGAGCCTGAACCACCATGAAAGAAGTCTGACTACCCTCAGGCCACCATAGTGTAAGGCAACCCAAGCAGCTACATGAAGAAATAATGTGTATGTGTTCTGATTAACAGACCCAGCTGATGTCCCAGGCAACAGCTGAATCAACTGCCAGACTTGTGAGTGAAGACTCCAGGCAATTCTAGCCTCCAGGCGCTCAGTTATATCCAACCATTGAGTCTTCCCAACTTAGGTCCCAAACAATGGAAGAGGCAAACCATCCCCACTGTGCCCTATTTGAATTACTGACTCACAGAATCCACCCATAGGCATAATAAAAGTGTCATTTTATGTCATTAAGTTTTGAAATGTTTTGTTATGCAGTAGCATTAATTGAAACACTGCCCATTTGTGATACTTGCTGGGATTTATACACAGCAATTTAAAGAAAGTTACTGTCCTAAGAAATTCACAGTGTGAGATGGGCACACCCAACCAACTCAGGGGCTTAACACTTGAGGACCAGAATGTGTCAAGAGGAAAAATAGTATGGCCCTCTAGGCAGCTTTATTCAATAGTCTAAAAATGACAACTAAAGCCCTCCCGCATACCATGATTCACAAATATTCTACCTGCTTAAACTCAATTTCATTTCCGACTGGTCATTCTTTTCTAAGAGCACAAATACCTACCCATGGTAGCCATGTATCTAAGAAAAGATGATTCCACCACAGAATGATAGAATGCTAGATCTAAAGGAGGTTTACAGATCATCTGGTCCAACCCTCCCTCTTGCCTATTTAGGAAATTATTGAGGTCGAGAAAGACTGGATGATTTATCCAGGGCCACACAGCTAATTGGAGTCCAAGTGCCAGGATCCAGGGCTCCTGCCTCATTTCTATGCTCTGCGGCCTCTTCACCTGAACATCAGGGAAGACATTGTACTCTAGGTGGCATTGTGTGGAAGTTCCAAACACAGATATGATAGATCTGGTAAGAATCCCAGTTCTGCTACTTACTAGCTGTGTGAATGTGGCCAAGTTAACTTCACTGAGCCTCCAATTTCTCATCTGTAAAATGGAAAATAATTATAATATTTATCAACCAGGGTTTGCTATGGGGTTTCATTGAGATGATACACAGCAAGCAGATAGCATTGTGCCTGGTTTGTGGTGTGGGGGTGATGGGAAACTTCCCCTTTCTCCTGCTGAAAGATCAACTCACAATTAAGGCAGATTAATAATAAGAAGAGGTTTATTTACCATTCCCATGGGGAGAATCACAGAGTGATTACCTGACATCCCAATGGGATCCAGATATTTTTATACTCTCATTTTAGAGGGGAGGAGGGAGATGAGGAGTATAGGTAATTCTGTTTAGGGGCAATATAAATGGTTGCTAAGGAGGATGAATAGATACTTGGGAGAATGAATGGATGAGGGGGAAACAGACTGACTTGTAAATTAACCTGAGAGACAGGTATTCCGTTTAAAATGCTTTGGGCCAAGTCTGGGTGCACTCTTGATTTTTCTTTCCTGCAATATAGTGAGATAACAGGGAAGGGAAGTCAGTTGTTCTTTTAACAGTCTGTTTATGCGGATAGAGAGAAAGCCCCTTCCAAGGGCCTGTTGATTTCCAAGGGCCTTTAATTCAAAATACTCTTTATACCAAGGAGTCATATTTTGGGGTGAAATTTCCTGGGCTCCTTCAGTAGTAAGCATTTATAAAGCTGAGATCTCTCTAGAGTGAAACATTCTGGCCTGTACTTGGCAGAATACAGGAAGATGAGGGATGGACTTTGGGTTGAGTGAGGAGGTTTTGTTTTTGTTTTTTGTTTGTTTGTTGTTTTTGTTTTTATTTTTGGTTTGAGGGTGGTCAAAGGTGTTCCAGGCCAGCACAGCCACAGTCACTGGCTTTATCTGAGTAGCCGTGATATTGACACATCCTCACCTCTCTTCTCTAACTGCCTCCCAGTAGAGAACTCCTTAGTTTGTCCCTTCTGAGACATTCCACCCTGTGAATACTGTGTCAGCTTCTCTGGGTATGCACCTTGATCTGATTCCTTTCCCCTCTTGAATGGCAATGGCTCCCTGTGAATGTCTATGAAGGACTGTGATGGCATCAGCTTCCTGCTGCCTTGCGCCAGTGGAGTCCCATGGGAGCAGCACAAGTGCACCCGAGGGAAATAAAAATCCACCTGCTCAGGTCTGGCTCCTGGAAGCTCAGAGCACCCTGCTGACCTCCTATCCCAGAACAACCTCGAGAACTCAGCTCTAAAGTCAGGGAGAGAATTGCTGGGGCCCCCAAACAGAAGGAAGCTGCAGAGGACAGCCCAAATTGACATTCCAACCTGGGAGTGTGGAGCCAATCTTATGTCAGGAGAGGTGCCAATTACCAGAAGACAGGGCTGAATTTCCTTTTGCCTATCATAGGCCCATGCTGTCATTCGGAAACATTTCTTATAAATGTATGGTGTGCCAAACATTATCTCAAGCCTCCAAATAGGGTACAAAGATGAACAAAATGGCAACATCACTGCTTTCTACAAGCTCGTAGTCTTCTGGAAGAAGGAATGACAACATAGTGTTATCACTAATGACTTTGCCATGTGTACAGCCAATAAGGGATACAGAAGATGTGGTTGTTGGTGCTGTTGGAGGAAGAGGGAGGGGGTGAGGAAGACTTCATAGAGGAGGTGACATTCTAACTGTGTGCTCCATGATGAGTAGGGTTTGCCTAAAGTGATAAATGAGATCCAGGCCTAGGGAACAGCATGTGCACAAAAAAGCCAAGGGGTTGAAAGAACATGGAGTGTTTGGGGAAGTACAAGCCACCTGGTAGGAAGGGAAAGAGAAGGTGTGAAAAGAGCAGGACTTGAGAGCCGTTGGCTGCATATATAATCTGGAGTTTGTATTTTACTCCATAGGCAACATGGAGCTACGGAAGGTTATTGAGCAGGGGAGGGACACATAGTTTTGTATTTCAGAAGGCTACCATTGATCTCAGGGTGAAGGGTGAAGCAGATGAGGATGAACTGAATGTGGGGAGCCCATTTAGTAGGCACTGGCTTCATCCAGGCAAGAGCAGATGGGAGCTTCCATGTAAAATGGAAGAAGTTGGTGGATTTCCATCTAGCAGCAGTCTGACCAGACTGAGCTTATGCACACTCCTTTTGGCGTCCCCCAGGCCGAAACTAGCATTAATTGCTGCACAACTATTTGTTAAAGGGATGAGCAAATGTGGAATGCCCTGCTTTCTAAGGACTCCTCATGATTATGAGTCAGCGACTTTGCAAGACCCCAAATTGTACTGGGATCTTGACCTCCTGACATAGAACACGTAGCCTTCAGTTTGTGACAGGGCAAGAGGACTATTGTTGCTCTGCCCTAATCATCCTAGATAGCAAAAGGCTCATTATTTAGGAGGCACTATGGACACAAGTCATCATGTTTCCCTGACATCCACAGATTTTGTATTAAGTCGAGACACGAGGGAGCAGAAGTTAGATGATTTTGACCATCATACCAAAATGCTATGGATGTAGATGTTTGCTGCCTTCCACTCCCACCTCCTACAGTTCCTGGGTCCATTCAGAGATGTTAGCTCATCTTTGTGTCCTTTAAGTCCTGGGGACAAGAGAAGTGCCTAGGTTTGGGTCCCCCCAGAAGCAGATCCAAAGACAAAGACTCAAACCCAAGTATAGAAGTCCCTCCTTAACCCAGGGGAATATGTCACAAGACCCCCAGTGGATAGATGCCTACATATGCTTTGGTTTTTCAATGTGACCACAGAGCAGGCTACTAAGTGACTCACAGGTGGGGAGCATCCACCTCATGATGCTGGATAAAGGGATAATTCATGTCCTTGGGGAGATGGAACAGGACAGCATGAGATTTTATCACATTACTCAGAACGATGTGCAATTTAAAACTTATGAATTGTTTACTTCTGGAATTTTTCATTTAATATCTTCAGACTACCTTCGACCTCAGGTAACTGAAACCAACCTGGGAAAGCAAAACTGCAGGGGTTGGGGGACTAGTTTTGTTTCTTTGGAAAGTGGTCCCAGGAAACATTGAGTTGGCAAGTGGACAGGTGAGAAGAGAAGGGAAGGCGGCCACAACTTGCTATGTTAATAAGCAGGTTGCCACCGTGGGTGACTGGGGCATGATCCCATTGGGGAATCAGTGTCAAACACACACCAGAGTTGTCCTACCTGAGGGATGAGGAAGCTGGCTGTTTCTCCACCAAATCTCCCATCTGTCATTGTTTGGGGGCTTCTTCCGGGGACATTAACTGTTCAGTGCCTCCAGCTTGCCCTGAGCACCAACCGAGTGCGTTCTCATGGAGAGTTACAGAGCCTAGGATGATTCTCCAGTCCCTAAGTTCAGGGGGAGATTGGGAATGATAAACATTGAAGTTCGATGGAAACACATTGCTACTTTCATGTAGGGTATTGAGGTGCAAGTGTCAAGAAGAGCCTGGATTTTTAAAAATATCTTTGTGTCTCATTCAATGTACAAATAGGATGATCCCTTTGGGCTTCAGCATCTTTTCTAGCCTGGATGGTGATCCACAGGAGGGTAACAATATTATATGGCATGGCTGCAAGGGCGGGGAGTGGGGGGAGGCCTTAGTACTTCCAAAATTTCCATCAGCCCTCCTCCAAAGCCACTTTGCATAAACATGGAGACCACAAAGAAGCCAGGTGACTGCCAACCAGTGCAGCCAGACAAGTCACCTAGCCCACTTTAGGCCCCATAAAACAGAGTGTCATCCCAAGTCTTGAGGCATTCCAGAGCTGCCAATCTTCAGAGACCTTGGAACAGTGATCAGTAAACCAGTGAGTCTTAGAATCAACAGATGTGTTTGCTTAGAAGGCAGATTGCTGGGCTGCACTCCCTGCTGCTGGTTCAATAGGTCTAGAGTGGGATCTAGCAATCTGCGTTTTAAAGGAGAATTCCAGATAATTCAAAATGAAGATTGAGAAGTACAGTCATAGAAGGTGTTGGGCACAGACAGAGGAAAATGAAGAAAGCAGGAGGAAATAGAGGCAGAAAGGGAAGTGGTAATGGGATGGGGAATAGAGGAAAAAGAACCCGAAGAATGCTGCAAACAGGGGAGGTGGCTGCGAGTGTCACAGGTTCTCAGGAAGTGACTTCTGCATCAAATAATTGCTTTAGAGCTCTGAGCATTAGAAAGTAGCCTCCCCTCTAATAAACTTGGAAGACAAACATTAGTATTTGAAGCTAGTAAGAGAGACCGTCAGGCTATCTTTCAGCTGGACAGAAAACTCGATAAGACAGCGTGTGTGTACCCACACATTACAACTTAGGGGGAACCAACATCTCAGGAACACCTAGGGAAAAAGAAGCCCCAGTAATGCCCGACTAGATGGAATGCACTTCATGGTATATAAAAGCATCAATTTCTCAGAAGGTAAATTTGTTTTGTCCTGCCGTGTGGCTCTTAGGTGAGCTAAACACAGCATTACTATCTTGGTGATAGACTCCTCCCTCCAGAAAAAAAACAAACATAAAACAAACTCCAAAACATTCAAAATCCCAAAATGCCTAGAGCTGCTTTCTTACACTTGAGCATACATTGGAAAGACCAGGAGGGCTTGTTAAAACATCTCTCTTGGCCAAGTTCTCAGAGTGTCTGGTTCAGCAGGTCTGAGGTGGGGTGCAAGAATTTGCTGATGTTGCTGGTCTGAGGCCCATACTTTGAGAATCACTGCGTTAGAACAAAGGCCAAGGTTTAGACCAGTGTTAAACCACGGCCTTTGTATGCTCTGTTCCTTAGAATGTCCAAGGAAATTTTATATGAAGCCTTGTCTAAAAAGTGGGGGCAAAACAAGAAGATATCTGCAGACTCTAGTCAAAAGCGTGGAAGCATGGAATCCTGAAAAGCAAATATTCCCTTACCCTAGTTGGATGAACATTTCTATCTCCTACCTGCACATCTGATTCTTGGGGAAAGGGACTTTATATAGTGGGGCCATAATTCTCCACATTCCTTCAACATGAAAGTGATGTATTTATATCTGCTCTATTAAAAGACACCAAGTAAAATGGGAAGCTCTATGTCAACCCCTGGCTTAGAATACAGGTCATTCCCGGCCTCAGAGGAGACTAGACACCTTCATATGAATAATGAACTCCCTGGAGACCCTTAGTTCCACCTAGTAATTTTCAATGCTTGGGACAGGCATGATACACGGTCTCATATTTCCATCCTCTTGCAGAATCCTGCAGGCCAATTTTTTTTTTACTGCCCTAGCATTAAGGCAGTTTTGCTGGACATAAACTTCTCAGGACATGAGTTGAACTAGAGTAGAATTACTTCTCAGGGTATACAAAATCAGGATCTCCTTAGCCCTAGGCCATAAATTAGGCTGTTGGAAAGGAACATGGTAGTTCTTTGAGGTCACTATGAGACACTCTGGGGCTGTACTTAACTGCAACTGGAGAAAGGCAGCTACTTAATAAATCCCAGAGGGGGCTCCATTCAGCTTCCTCAGTCCGTCATTCTATTCAGACCATAATGTGCCTCTACATTTGCATTCTCAGTCCAACTAGAGCTCTTGACTTTGGCTTTCACTTTAATCTGCATCTGTGGATTATCTGCAGACGTTCAGCTCTCTAAATCATAGGGTGAATTAAGGTCACAGATTAAATTAGGAATAAGACATTGAAGGAGAATCTCTTAGAGCAGCTCTTCATAACAATTTGGGGGATTCCTAGGCTTCTATGAGAAGCTCAGAGAAACAGTGGACCCTCTTCCCAGAAAAATGCACCTATAGACAATGTTTTGCATACAATTAACTGTACAGTTTCCTCACATTAAGAAACCATAGTTCATGCTACAAAAGGATAATCCCAATTAAACAGAAGAGGCTGGTGTAGGAGGAGGAAATGAGGCAGAATAAGGAAGAAGGGCAAGTCTCAGGGTTAACTGTCCCCATGTATTAAATTAACATAACACTAACTGCTATAACAACTTTCTGAATTTAAGTGTCTTGACACGTAACAGTCCCTTGTGGATGTTCCTGGGCATCAAATGAGTGACTGTCCCACAAGTGGTGATTTAGGGACACAGGCTTCTTCCAGTTTGTAGCTGTATTGTCCTCCAGAAAGTTAGAGTCCTGTGCATACAGCCAGCAGGAGAAAGAGCACTGGTAAGGTACATCTACTTCTTCCAAACCTTAGCCCGGAAGTGCTGCATCATCACTTCCGGTCATATTTCATCGATGAGAACTGGTTACAGGACAACGTGTGGATGGAAACAGGGCTGGAGAATGCAGCCCCTGTTTGTAAAACTATTTCCTACCAACACCTCCCCACCATGGAAAGGGGAGCATTAAGTTTTGGTGGCCAGCAAGCTATATTACTTCCTAACCATTGCATGCGAGTGAAATCAGGTTAAAATAAATAGTAAGCTGCCTTTGAAGAGAAAAGAAACTACCAAAAGACATTATGTGTAAAATAGGGCAGCTTCAGTCTTTCCTTATTGATAGCAAGTAGATGAGTTTGCAGACAAATTGCCTTTCAGCCTCAGAATTTTTTTCCTTCTTCCTACTTCTAACAAAAGCCCCAGACCCAGGAGCAATTTCCCACTTATAATGGATGCTTTCCTACTCATCCATCTGAACCAGAATTTGGTTGGTTAATTAAGAAAAAAAAAGTAAAGCAGGGAATCATTTAAAAAATGGTACATACAAACTTAAAACATTCTATTTAACTTAAAACATGTAAATATACATTCATTCACTAAGCTTTTGATGTACATCCAAGTAATTTTCTTTGAATACAAATCTGCCAATAGGAGTTGCAAGCTTTCCTTTTTGCATGAGCCGTACCTAAAATATACTGCCTGTAATTTCCAGTTTCAGTTTCTTGAAAGTGGAGCAAGACACTTGTGAAGCAAGCTCAGTGCATAATCTCACCAATTTTTCAATGATTTTTTCCAAATATTTTACAATTGTTTGGCACACACATAATTCAACAGTACTTCTAGCTACCTGCTACTATTGAATCTTTCCAAAATGTTCCACTTAGTTTCCACAGAAACAAGCTCTTTTTGCATTCATATTTCATCAATTCACATGTTGTACAAATTACTTAGTTTTAATAACAAGGACAACTGAAAAAATTATCATAAGGAGGTCTGGGAGCAAACATAATCAACTAGTAGTAAGTGTGGAGCTCAGCCAGCGAGAACGGAAGCACTGGCGTGGTACAGTGCGGTTCAGAGCGCTCAGTGGGCAGGGACCTCAGTCAACATGTCTTGAGAGGGGATGGGGAGCCTTGGCTAATTTGGTGTGATCGCCAATCTCCAAGATGGTGCACAATGACCCTTCCCCTTTGGTATTCAGGCTCTGTGTAGTCTCCTCCCACTCTGAACTTATAACTGGTCTATGTGACCAACAGAATATGGCAGAAGTGTCCACTGTGTGACTGCAGGGGATCAGTCATAATGGGTATTGCAACTTCTGCCTTGGTCTCTTAGATCAAGAGCTTGCTTTGGAAGAAGGCAGTCATCATGCCATGAGGACATTTAAGCAGCCCTGTAGAGAGACCCACATGGAAAGGACCTGAGATCTCCCACCAACAGCCAGCACCAATTTGCCAGCCATGGGAATGGGCCACTTTGGCAGCAGACAGTTCAACCTCAGTCAAGGCTGTGGATAACTGCAGCCTTGGCTAACCTTCAACCGGACTGTTATGGGAAGTCTCAAGCCAGAACCATTTGGCCAACCTGCTCTTGAACTCCTGATCCACATAAGTTTTGGGAGATAATAAATATGTATTGTTTTAAGCTACCAAATCTCAGGGCAATTTGTTAGCAGTAATAGACAACTGATAGATTTGGCAAAATGCTTACATGTCTGTCATTTAGAGAAGCTTCTGCAATAATGAGCTGTCCATTGTGCAGGAAACTGTCCTACCTGCCTTTGCTTTTCTAGGAGTGGTGGCCATAGACCATGTGTAAGGTGGTTGATTTAAGGCTGTGATCATGAAGGATAAAGGACCGTGTGAAGATAAAACGAGAAATCTTGGCCTTCTTAGCACTAGACTCAACCAAGCTAACAGATTTGGGTTTGATTTAAGTTATGGGCAGATAACCAAAGCTTTTTTTATTCAAAGGGTGTTCATGGTGTTGTTCTGGGCGTGTTCATGGTGTTGTTCTCAGGTGTTGGTATCACCTGAGAGCTTGCTGCATTTCATTGTCCTTTCTTCCTATCCCTTGTGGCACTCTTGTTTGCTTTAATGGGGCAAACTCACCGAAAGCCAGTAATGTTTTCTCTCTACTTGAGGATGCACAAGCACATGGCTCCAGGAAGAAAACCCGCATGTTTCTGACTGTGGAATACCTAGGACACATGGTTCCTAAGAGGGTGAGAAGGCAGACTGCTGCCTCCTGTCATTAACATCCCAAGATTCTCCATCAGGGTGTGAGACAGGCAACTAACTAGGAGCAAGGAGGCAGGATTTTTAAGGACCAAACAGGAGGCTGGAGAAGTCATTAATTATGTTATCACAAAACATATTTGGTGCTTTTTCTTAACAGTACAGCTACCATTGCTGCTGGTAATGCCCTTTTATTTGTCCAGGGGGCTTTGCTCCCATTAGATTAGATTAAGTGTCTCATCTAAGGCACAATAACAGATTTGGCCCCCTGGTTTAGCTGCTGGCTGTGGTTGACTGATACCCAAGCTTTTGACTCCCTGCTGCGTATCTAAGCGGTACAAGCTGCAGTCAATGCATTTAATCTACATAAAAAGAGCACAAATTGCACGTTAGCCATTTTGAATCCAGTAATCAGGTTTTTCTCCCCCTGCTCTACTTTACCTTCTTCTGGACAATATGAGGCACTCTTGTGTGATCCAGAGAGGTTGCAAAATTTTTTTTTCTGAGTCAGGTAAAAAGAAAAGTCTTTTGCATTTTAATTGCATTTGATCTGCTCATTGAATGACTCCTGTAATTTATATATTGTTCATAGTTAGTGCTTTCTGCAGTCCTGCTGTGCAGCTGATAACATAATTCACTCACACGCTCCTGCACCTTGGGCTCAGTGGGTTGTGGCTTGGGCTTTCTTTTCTTTCTGAGTTTGCAAAATTCTCTCCCATCCTTCAGAGTCAAGCTACTGTGGCTGCTGTCAGTCATTATCTGCTTATGCAGGTGTAGTGAAAAGGCCACTCAATGAGCCCCAGCCTATTTCTTTGTTTACGTTGAGAGATTGCCCTTTCCTCTCCAGCTGCCTGTGCTATATTTGCAGCCCCGCTGGCTGTTTGTGACGCAGCTTCCTCCACGCCCGCCCTGGCTCCTGCAATTAATTGGCTTAAACTAGAGCTGTGAAAAGAGCAGCAAACCTAGGTAATAACTATAGAGGGAAGTGAGATCCAAGACGATCCATAAAGAAAAAGGGGATAATTAATAGGGAATGGGGAGATGGCTCTTTTAACAATTTTTGAGTGCATTAGATGGTGAGCTCTTTGGAATTAGAGCCCTGCTAGTTTTGTGATTGGAAAACCATTCTCAACATCGAAAGCAAGGCAAAGTTCAGTTTTTATGATACATTTAGATGTCTAACCATTTTATTCTCTTCATGTTCACACTGAAGCTGTATTCCACACATTCTCCTGAAGGATGCATTATGGACTTTGAGTTGGATTATTTTGGCCCATCTTAGATTTTGCTTTAATGGCTTTGCTCTCAAAACCCTTTGGGTAGAGATTAAATCCTTGCCACTCAAAGTGTGATCTGCAGACCTGCAGCATCAGCATCGTCAGACAATTTGTCAGAAATGCACACTCTCAGGCCTCACTGCAGAGCTACTGAATCAAATCTGCATTCTGAGATTTCCAGGTGGCCTGTACATCACCATTTGAGAAACAGTGGATGAGGCAGTTGGGTCTCAACCCCAGCTGCACATCCAAATCATCTGAGAGCTTTGAACAAAAATACCGATGCTTGGACCCCGCCTCCAGAGATTGATTTAATCCCTCTAGCATAGTTAAAAGCTCCTTAAGTGATCTAACATGAAGCCAAAGGCAAGAATCACTGGATTACACAAAATCTTAGCAAACGATAGCATCCTCAAAAAACAATTCTAAATCAGTGGCCCATGGCCACTTCCAAAATCTCCACCCCTGCCACCCTTCTGGTCTCCCAGGGCAACCAGGAGGGATTTCAGCACAATATAACTTGGTAAGTATTTATATGGTCCCTATTATGGGTCCATCTCACCACATCCCACAGATCCACTCAAACAAGCCAGAAGGCAAAATCACCTTGTGGGCAACTCAGTTTCTGTGGAGTCTCCTGTGCCATGATACTGAAAGGTCACCCTGTTTGTGTATCTGCTGATGGCTCCAAGGGACTCTGAAGGAGGGTTTTCAGACAGCTCTGAAACATACCCCTTTGTAGAAGTTGTAGGACACTCCAGTCAGGATTCCTAAGCATCAGCTTCAGAGAATCCCAATTTCATGGGCATGCATGATTTAGTATTTTGGCATCTTTTCTAGCATATGTTTAGCAGCTTTCTGATTTGTTTTTTATTAGAAGAGAGGCAGGTGGTCCCTTGGAAAAGATTTTGGAATAGAAATCAGAAGGCCTGAGTTCAAGTTCTTATTTCACCACTAAGGAGTTTGTTATAATGTCTGCAATTTACTTTTAAATTCCTCACCAATTACAGAGTGACATCACGTGTGTCAAATTTAGGTTAAGCATTAACCCAGATGCCAATCAATTGTGCACACCCCGGGGTTGGTTGGTGGGCATTCTAAGCAGAGAAGCCACCCTCCAGAGGCTATTCTTACACTCATTTCTGCTATCTAGATACCTAGGTTTTGCTAATGAGCATAGCAAATGTCAGAAAGGGGTTTTATTGGTGAAATTAATGAGTTAATTGCCATGATGAATGTTGAAATGAGCTCTCATTGATGAAATCACATGAGTTAGAAGTATGTGGATCGGCTCATATATTTCAGCAATATTCCCTTGTTCTTGTATGAACCTGGCATAAGACCTTAGTGACATCAATAGCTTGTACCCTAAGGGATAGCACCCAAGAATTGAACCCTAAGTAAGTCCTTGCCCAACCATTGGTTTGGGAGGATTTCTCATTGCCTGATGCTTACTATAATGATATCATAATCCTATCTCTCTTTGTTGTTGTGTCTGCTTTCCATTGAACCTTCTATGCAACATGATATAGTTTGAGAGTTGCTTTCATCAAAGCCTTGTCCTGAGGCTGCAGCTGAGTAGCTAGCCCTCATTCACTCAAACATTTTCAGAGGCTATCATTCGCTACCAAGATATTTGTTGAACATAAACAAATATGCATGGGTCAGCCACAACCTAGTTATGTGACCTTGATATTCACATCTAGTTGCTGTTCTTCTTTGGGTCATAGACATTTTATTCAAAAAATCAAGACATTATTTTAAAGATTTTTTTGGCTTAAGATTCTAAAAATTTTTTTATTCTAACATATAAAAAAACCCTAAGAGATCAAGATACTGCAGGCAGTAGATGCTGCTTTTGAGTCCCCTGCCTCCCCCTAAACAGCCCTTCAATCGTAGCCCACACTGTGTGACCCTTTTTTCAATAAGCATAATCCCAAGCCCCTGGGAAACTAAGCCCATGTTTGCCATTCTCTCTGTATGGTCCCAATTAAGTCTGTGGATTGTAATATGGAATTCTGACAAGGTTGTGAATGTTGTTTAGTTAATAGAATATTCTGGCAAAAAGCAGAGTGGAGGAGATGATACTTTACAGTTGTCTCACTTAGCAGGCTCCTTTTATTCTGAGAAACACTGGCAATGGGGTTGGTTTTAATTTAAAATTTTCCTTCAAGGCAACCTAGCAGTGGTACTCATCTCCCAGTGTGGCTTAAATGAAGCATCAAGTCCGACGACCCCACGGCATGGTGCTTTGTGGGGTGAGTCAATGAAAGCTATTGCAAGAAGCAGACCCCAAATGATGAGGCACAGTCACTTGCTTGTTCCAACAAAGGAGGAAGAGCATGTTTAATTGACCCTTTGGTAGATAGTTGTTCTCATTTCATCCTCCTAAACAGCTTTGGTATCTTTCTATTGTGGCTTCCCAAGGATTCCTGGCGTGAGCCTTTTATGGTCCCTAATGAAGCCATTGTACTATTTTCAGTCAAGATCTGTGGCATGAAACAAAGAAGGGACTTGACAGAGCTGTTTCCACTGCAGTTATTGAAAATAATCCCAACCTATTGGGGCCAAAAATAACTGAGATCAAGACAAAGATTAAGCTATTGTTGCAATCTTGTGCAATAGCAACTCCAATGAGAAGAACTCTGGGCAACTAACCAACAGAGACAGTTCATCTCAAAGATTTTTCCTTAGAAAAATTCTTCAGGACATCTGGCCCCCAGCTCTGAAGTTTTCCTCTTTTGTGTTATCTAAACATTTGTTGAGTTTCCACTTTACTATGTGTTCTGGTTTTCTAAAAGAACTTACCTTTATCTTAAAAGACAGCATAAAATGAATGATCCACTAAGGGCTTCAAGAAGATTGTGATTATATATTATTGTACCTGACTGCATCTTAAATAATGAGAATATTAAAAACGTGAGTATCAGAAGTCTTAGTTAAAATGTCTATGAAAGATAAGGTAGAAGAGGTCGACAGGTATTTCTTTGAGGTAATTGGGATTAATATATGTCCCCATCATATTCTAAGAGTGGGTTAGTAATTGGCTACTAAGCAAGTTTATTTATTTGCAGTTATATAAAACTAAAAAGGGCACATAGTCCATTTTTTGAAGGAATCTGAATATAAAATCCCAGTGATCCTAATTTTTTTTCCAGAAGCAAATGTAGTGATTCTTGAACTCAGATCAAGATATTTTTCTTAGATAAATATTCGATAAGTATGTGCCAATTACTGTGATTTATGTTTTCAATGTGTCACCAAAGTTCATGTGTTGGAAACTTAATCTCCAATGTGGCAGTAATGGGAGGTGGGGCCTAATGTGAGGTGTTTGGGCCACAGGGCACCATCCTCATGAATATATTAAGGCCATTATCATAGGAGTATGTTAGTTATAAAAGGGGAGTTTGGCCCCTCCTTGCTCTCTCTCACATGTCCCCTCACCATAAGATGCCTTTTGCCATGTTATGACACAGCAAGAAGGCCTTCACCAGTTGTAGTCCCTTGATCTTCCCAGACCCCAAAACCATAAGCCAAATAAATTTCTCTTCGTCATAAATTATCCACTCTCTGGCATTCTGTTATAGCAGCACAAAAAGGACCAAGATACTGTGCTAAAAGATTAGGAGTATATACGTAAAAAATGTAAAGAGGTATCAATACAAATTTGAGAACCACCAGCTGCTACCCTGATTTTGAAATACATGCTCAAGCCTTGAGCCATGGGAAGTGCTAAAGACATACTTCCAATGCCAAGAGGCCAGTAGAAATGAGATGCAGATGCAGTGTCCTGGAGCATGGAAGGAGGAGCAGTCAGAAGGCCCAGAGGAGTCAACTTCTTAATTCACCCCATTCTCATTTTCTTACCCTTGTTCTTGTATCTCTGATGGCATTGGTCTCAAGGAAGGAGTGAGTGAGTCAGTTGGTCATAGTGTCCAGTTTCTCAGTTATAGCTGTCCTTCAGAATCATCTATAGAGTTTAAAAAAATGCAGATTCCCTAACCTCAGTTCAGATTTCAGAATCAGAATTATTGGGGTGGAGCTAGGGATTCTGTGCTTTTATTAAATCATTTGCCACATGCTTCTGATGCACAGCCAGAGTTAAGACATATTGGACATAGAACTCATGCACCCAGAACACTTTGTGCTGAGGGGCCAGGGTGCTAGAAAGAAATTAGAAAGCCAAGTCCCCACCTACAAGATTTATCACAACCAGAGGAGAATGTTGAGGAGAGAATAAGAAAATAAGAGGAAAACAAGTAACTCAGAAGGAAGGCCATGGGCACTGTGTGGTGCTACATTTGCTGTTTCAGAGGTAGGATGTAGTATTGAAGCTGGTGCACCCCTAATATTTATAGGATCTGGACCAGAGTACAAATGGAAGCCCACATGTACATCTAAATACTTAAAAGTCATATATAAGCTACAAACTGTTAATCAAGACATGTCCATCCTCCTACTTTAACAAATATACCTTTTTAAGACCTGGAAGACCAGGTTTGGATTTAAAATTATGGAATTCCTTGGAGTTCTGCACTGGATCATGATGGCTTCGGGAGAGTAAACCCAGGTTGCCAACTGCCCCCCCATCTTGTCACTCATTGACTCCATTCCCCACTACAAAGAGCCTCAAGGGCATATGGATCATTGGGTTTGGTGTCCACATAAATTCTATTCTCACCTTCATGCGAACAGCTACCTCTTGGCAGACCTCTGGTGGTCATACTGGCTACATAGTCTGCCTTCGGGAATGAGGACCCAGGGAAGAAGCCCGTGCAGGCTCTGGAAGCTGGCTTGAACCATTTGGGCAGGGAATACCAAGGTTCCTGTCACTTAAACCATGGTCTAGAAGGTCTTGAGGAATGAGGCCTAGCCAGAGTGGAGCCCTGTAATGGGTAAGGCCCAGAAAAGGCTCAGAATAGGGACCTTCATGATAGGATCAAAGAATAACCCTGAGTATAGGCAAGATGGTGGATGAGTCCTGCAAACTATAGGCGTGGCCCATAGAAACATGGAAATCAGTGGAGAATAGACTCAGAGAAGAATAAGTTTGTTTTATTACCTATCTTTTTAAACCTTGATGTGGGTTCAAATGTAGCTCTACCAGCCACTCCTATCTCAGTTTTTTTTTTTTAATCAGTTAGGATTAGGTTCAGCTGAAAGGAAAAAACACAGTAGCATAAGCAAAATAGAAGTGTTTTCTCTCACATAAATGGAAGAAATCAAAGCTACTGTAGTGACTTCATAATCCCTAGGGTCATAGGCTCCTTCTATTTTGCTGCTCTGCCAATCCTCAAGATTTGGTGTCTACTTCATGATCCAAGATGGCCTCTTGAGCTTCACCCATCACATCTGCATTCCACTCAACTGGAAGGAGAAAGAGGGAAAAAGGACATGTCTCTTATTTAATGATATTTTCCAGAATTTGCATACCACACTTCCACCTTTATCTCATTGATCAGAACTCAGCAGCCACAACTAACTATAACTTGTGCCCAGCTAAGAATGGAGATTCTGTTCTAAGGAAGAAAATGAATTGGGTGACAATCAGCAGTGTCTGCTAAGGGACTTTAGATTTCAAACAATAGAAACTGACCCTGGGAAATGTAAGCAACAGAGGAATTTACTGGATGGCTATTGTGTGGTTCAGATAATTGATAGGCTGAGTAGAAGGTCAGGCTCTGAAAGCGGGCAAGTAATCTATTTGAAACACCATCATCACCATCTCAGAGCTGCCAGCACTATCAGACTCTAAATGCTATCGCTGATACTGTGTACAATTTCTCATATGTCCCTGCATCTTGGTATCACTCTGTCCAGACCTGTGCTGTCCAATACAATAGCTGTCACATGTGGCTGGTGGTACCATATTAGACAGTGCAGATATAGAATATTTCCATCATTGCAGAAAGTTTTCTTGGTGTAGATTCAGAGTGCCAGACCAAAGTGTCTAATTTGCTAAGAAAGTTTATGTGCTGCCCTTTTGGCTGCTGGAGTGCCACTCATCAAGATGAATCAGAACTCGATAAAATTAGGAAGAATATTTGGATACTGGACAGCTAAAAAAGGAGAAAATGTCCTCTACATATCATGTGATCTTGAGCTAACTACTTCTCTAGCTTTCAATTTTTGAGCATTTGCACAATTGAAATAATGATAAGTGCCTCTTAGGGTTGTTATGAAGATAAAAAGATTAGATATAAAAATTACCAAGACCATCTGGGTTAATAGAGTCTTCGATATAATCACCAAATGCAATGCATGGTCCTTGATTGGATCCTTCTTTGAACAACCAGCTACAAAAGACATTGGGGGAAATTTTAATATGGAATGAGTATTAGATAATATTAAGAAATTACTGTTAATTTTGTTAGACATGATAATTGCATTATGATTATATAGGACGTGATAAAATTTTAAGGATAAGATATTAGTATGCCCATAATTCTAAATACCTCAGCAAAAAGTAGATGAAAAATGTGGCAAAATGTTAACAATTTTTTAACTCTAGATGATAGATAAATGAATGTTATTCTCCTTAATCCTCATTATTTTTGATGTTCTTATAATTTATTCAAGAAAGAAAGAAAAGTATCCATAATAGGAGTTCAATAAATGTGAATTTCTCTTCATGTCTTTGTAGTCTTAGGGGCCTTATGGTGTTCTCACAACTATTGAAATGCTTTGCATACTTTTTCCAACCCACCTTCCCCACTTTTCTCAAGGCCATATACTTCAAGTTTCCTGCCCTTTCTCTGACAGCACACTCTTATGTATCTGTGGAGAATTTTGAACATAAGTAGTAGTTTGCCCAGTAACAAAAAGAGAGGGACTTGTTCGCAGCACTGACACTGGATGCCAACATTTTCCCCTTGTGTCATTTCACAGCAGGGGTTCAAAGAAAAACCAGCGCACTGTGTTTGTTTTCGCAACACAGTACAGTCAGATCAGCTCCCTTTTCCTGATGCCTAATCACAAAGGAATGGTATGAGGAAAGAGGGGAATGTGGCAACCAGTTTTTCATTTTAGCTGATCCACTTATTCAATAAATGTAGAGCAGAAAAGGATGGAAGTTTATAGGGTTCAAATCATCCTACAAAGAAGAATAGTGGGAGACACAGAATTGGACCCAGAGTGGACCACCTGATTTTCTCTCTGAGTGGTAGTGAGAAATTACTTACCAAAAAAAGGGTTGTAAAGCATTTGGCAAATATATAGGATACTGTGAATGCAAAATAATATCTCTGTGTAGTGTTGAAGCATGAGCAGTTTCCATGTGTATAAGGCAAGGGGAATGCCATCCTCTGGCCAGGATCACCAGCGCCAGTTCCAGAAGTGAACTCACTTATGGGACAGGAACTATTTTTAGGGACCATATGTCAGAATATCAGGTTTGTGCATACGAAGCAAGCATCTTGAGGCCCATAGCCATTCTCAATAATAAGGATGACAAAATGGTGACTAAATAAGAAAGAAACTTGTGTGTTTGGTACAGTAAGTGAAACAATGAATAATGGCATTTTTAAAACCAGACTGTCCCCCTAAAACAGTATGTTTCAAAATTAAACAATGAACTTTCTGTTTCTAGCAATATAGTGAAGTGTGTGTGTGTGTGTGTGTGTGTGTGTGTGTGTGTGTTGGAGGTAGAAGGAGTGCTCTGAAGGATGCTCATACTGCATAGCAGATATAGATAGCTAGATCCTGGAAATAAGAGGCATTTACAGTCTTGCAAGTGGCTGGAGAGATTTTCAAAGGCTTCCACAACTGCAATCCCCAAAATAAAAACCAATCCAAACCTCGACCAGGAGGTTTAAGTAGGAAGTATTAAACTGCAAGCAATAACTATGTGTGTGTGCTGGGGAGCAATCCCCTGAAAGCAGATACCAATAGCAACTCCGTTATGGGAATACTGAGACTTGGACCAGCAACATGTTGGGATGCTGATCCTGGGACCCATTTACTAAGCCAAGATTCTCACTGTGGCTGAAGTGGTCTTAGATCAGAAGTAGCCCTGTGACTCTCATCAGAAGCAAATCCTCTTTAGAAAAAAGCTTATAATAGACCTATAATAAAAAAAGCTTATAATAGACCTATAATATTCTCACAGATTAAAATCAAGCAAGGAGCTCACAACATGCTAAGGCAAGCCACCACGAGCCAGAGGCAGCATGAATGATATATAATAGATTCAGATCTCCACGCTGATTGGATACACAGGAATTGCCAGCTACAGAATACAGAATAGCTATATGTGAAATGTTTAAAGAAATAAAATATGTAATCACATAGATGACAGGGCAATAATAGGCTAGCAGAAATGACCAGGAAGATTTTTTAATGGAACTTCTATAAATTAAAATACAATTATTGAAACAAAAACCCTAAATGGACTGGTTAAATAGTAGATTAAATCCAGCCAAAGGGAGGAATACAAATTCCCCAGAATGCAGCACAGAGGGTCAAACATAAATCTAATTGGAGTTCTAGAATAAGAGGGGAGAGAGAGAGAGACAGAGAGATATGCAATATTTGAAAGATAATGGCTTGAATCTTCCAAGACTGATGAAAAACATAATAACACATACCAAGCAGCATATAAAAAGAGGAAATTCATGCCTAAACACATCATAATTCAACTGCAAAACATCAACTGCCAAGATATCCTAAAGGGGGCCAGAGAGAAAAGATAGATCATCCTCAAAAGAATGACAATTAGACTAAGAGTTGTTTTCAACAACAATGGAAATCAGAAGACAGTGGAATAATATTTTCCAACTGTTGAGAGAAAATAACTATCAGCTTACAATTGTCTACTCAGAAAAATAACATTTCAGGGAAAAAAAGCATAAAACGAAGATATTTATAGATACACAAAACAGAGGGATTTACCACCAAAAGAACTTCACTAAAGGAACATCTTCTAAAAGATACACTTCAGGAGGAATTAAAATGATGCTAGAAGGGTAAGCTGAGGTGTGAAAAGGAATGGTGAGCAACAAAACAGTAAAAATCCATGTACAGATGAGCAAATAATATTTAGGAGAAAAGGAATACTAATATTGAATTTATGGAGTTAAGTAAACATGTCAAAAATAAAAATACTGAACAACAATCACATGTAAGTGAAGAGGGGGAAATCAGAGTCTAGATCTCTCCAAATCCTTAAGAGTATAATTACAGAGCATAGGGTGACACAGTTTTTCTGTAAAGGGCCAGATATTAAATATTCTAAGTTTTGCTGGCCACGCAGTCTCTGTCACGACTGGCCACCTATGTCATCGTTGTGTAAAAGCAGCCATTGACAGCACACAAAGAGCATGGCTGTGTTCCAATAAAACTTTATTTACAAAGACAGGTATTGGACAGATTTAGTCATTAGGCCAATAGGGAAGTTAAAATATTGTTTAATTTTTGACTTTGTAAGTTAAATATACATGATGAAATTTCAAGGGTAATCAATAAAAGAATAGAAATAGAGTCTATAAAGTCCAAACAAGTAATAAACAATAAAATACAATGAAAACAAGCACATACAATAAACCACAAAAAATGGCAAGAAACAAGAAAGAAAAAAATCACAGAAAAATTGGGACAGATAAAAAGTAGAAAAATAAGGGGGTTGGATAAATAAGCTCAGGGCTAAAAAGAAATGAGCTATCAAGCCATGAAAAGACAAGGAGGAACCTTAAATACCTATTACTAAGTGAAAGAAGTCAATTTTGGCTGGGCCCAGTGGCTCACACCTATAATCCTAGCACTCTGGGATGCCTGCAAAGGTGGCAGGATTGCTTAAGGTCAGGAGTTCAAGACCAGCCTGAGCAAGATCAAGACCCTGTCTCTACTATAAATAGAAAAAAGCAGCCAGGCAACTAAAAATAGAAATAAAAAATTAGCCGAGTGTGGTGGTGTGCACCTGTAGTCCCAGCTACTTGGGTGGCTGAGGTAGGAGGATTACTTGAGCCCAAGAGTTTGAGGTTGCTGTGAGCTATGCTGATGCCACAGCACTGTACCCAGGATGACTGAATGAGACTCCGTCAAAAAAAAAGAAAGAACGAAAGAAGTCAATCTGAAAAGCCTACATGCTTTGTAATTCTAACTATGTGACATTCTGAAAAAGGCAAAACTATGGAGACAGTAAAAAGATCAGTGGTTGCCAGTGGTTGGGGGTGGTGGGGAGAGGGATGAACAGGCACAGTACAGGAGAATTTTAGGACAGTTTTATACCCTGTGTGATGCTCTAACAGTGAATATATGTCCTTATATATTTGTCCAAACCCACAGAATGTGTAACACCAAGAGTGAACCCTAATGTAAACTGTAGACTTTTGAGTGATAATGTAGGCTCATCAATTGTAACAACTGTACCATGCTAGTGCTTTGGTTTTTTTAAAACACACCAAGTGGCACCAGGAATTTTATTTATTTTATTTTATTTTATTTTATTTTTTTGAGACAAGGTCTCACTCTGTTACCTGGGCTAGAGGACAGTGATATCATCATAGCTCACTGCAACCTCCAATGCCTGGGCTCAAGTGATCCTCCCACCTCAGTCTCCTGAATAGCTGGGATTATAGGTGCAAGCCACCACACCCAGCTAATTTTTTTTTTTTTCTGTGGAGACAGGATCTTGCTATGTTGCTCAGGCTGGTTTAGAACTCCTGGCCTCGAGTGATCCTCCTGCCCCAAGCAATCCTCCCACCCCAAAGTGCTAGGATTATAGGCATGAGCCACCATGCCAGGCCTATGCAATATGTGGGGGCAGGGGATATATGGGAAACCTCTCTACCTTCCTCTCAATTTTGCTGTGAACCTAGCACTGCTCTTTAAAAAGTCTTTAAAAAATAAAATAAAGACCTATGCATATAGTCAAACTATGTATACAAAAAAGGTGGCAAAACAAGTACAAATATGATAATTACCATTAATCACCATATAGGCAAACAAATTGAACTAGCCAATTAAAAACCAGAAATTGTCAGATAGGATTTTTAAAAATGTAGCTATATATCGATAACAAGAGCCAAACTTAAGGCATAAGAATGCAGAAAGGTACAAAATAACAGGATTAAAAAAAAAAAGAAAATATACCAGACAATTACTAACCAAAGGAAGGCTACATTGGGGAATATAGACTTTAAGATAAAAAGCACTAGCAGGGTTACCAGGGGTCAGCAGATCATGACAAAGGATTCTATTCTTCAAAAACATAAAATAATTCTAAACTTGTATACAACTAATAAAATAGCCTAAATTGCATAAATATCGGGCAGGGGAGACAGTCCACTGGGTGATCCTGTGAGCAGGTGATGATTTTAGGAGCTTAATGAGATTGAGCACTTAAGTAACCAGTGTCATAAAATCGAGTACTCCCTATTTTTAAAGGTTGGGCCATATCCCCAAATAGACTAATGTTAAGGCTACCTAATTCTTTGAAAAGGAGTGTGGGTGTGTATGTGTGTGTGTTTAACTTAATGAATTAACAGAGATTCCTAAGGGAGTGTGGGGGGTGCTAGAGGATTCCTATTTACATAATAGCCCAAAGGCTGGCTGGAATCCATTATTAGATTCCCTGCACGTGTGCCCTGGAAAAACTGAGCAGAGGTGAGACCATATGGCCAGCATGGGAAGAAAGCTAGTGCAGTTGATTCACAAAAGTGACACTTGTCCTGCACAAAGGCGATACACCCTAGCTTCATTTATTTCAGAGAATGGTGGCTCGGCCAGCTAAGGTAAACATTAGGAAAACTGGGAAGAATTCTGTAGGGGGGGAATGCTAAAATCACAATTCTGAGGTCATTAATCATCATCGTCATTATCTTCATCAATCAGTCAGTTCAGGCTGCAGTGGGGGTGTACTTAATGTTGGAAATACCTGCTTTTTGCCTTTGAAGATCAGCCATTCCCTTTACAGCATAAAGGCAGGCATCCAGCGAAAAGACTGAAAAATGTCTATCTCTTCATGCGCATGAATTCTCTCTGCAAAGGAAAAGTCCAGGACTGGTGATGGCTCAGAGGCTGTGAGCATGGCAAGGGCTAAGTCTACTGTGAAATGAGTGATGCAAGTGGATAAGGGCAATTTTCTAAACAGGGCTCTTCCAGGTTTCAAGGATGGAACAGAGAGGTGGGGCTGAGCAGGCATGGAAAACACAATTCTTTAGGCTTTCAGTTGCTACAAGAGTAGTGAGGTGTGCTGGTTATCTTCCTTTGTCCCTTTGTCCCTCTGTCCCTATCCTACCTCCCCCAGATTATTCTAGACCTGTCTCTGTCATGCTCTGTGCCCCTGGAGGGTGAGCCCTGTGGATAGCACTTACAACATATCTCATTCTGGACTCAAAATCTCCATTGAAAATACTTGATCAGTATTTTTTTAATGTTTTTAATTTTTATTTATTATTGATACATAATATTTGTACATCTTTATGGGGGTACATGTGATATTTTGTTACATGCACAGGATGTAATTATCATGTCAGGGTATTTAGGATATTCATCACCTCTAGCATTTGCTTTGCTTTTTTTTTTTTTTTTTAGTTCTTTGAGGTGCACCATGAGGTTGTTTTTTTAGAAATTGTTCTACTTTTTTGATGTGGGCATTTATTGCTATAAATTTCCCTCTTGGCACTGCTTTTGGTATATCCCATAGGTTTTGGTATGTTGTGTTTCCATTTTCATTTGCTTCAAGAAATTTTTTTATTTCCTTCTTAATTTCTTCATTGACCCAATGATTGTTCTAGAACATGTTGTTTAATTTCCATGTGCTTGTACAGTTTCCAAAGTGCCTCTTATTATTGATTTCTAGTTTTATTGCATTATGGTCAGAGAAGATACTGGAATTATTTTGATTTAAAAATTTGTTTTCTGAGACAGAGTTTTGCTCTGTCCCCCAGGCTAGAGTGCCATGGTGTCAGCCTAGCTCACAGCAACCTCAAACTCCTGGGCTCAAGTGATCCTCCTGCCTCAGCCTCCCGAGTAGCTGGGACTCCAGGCACGTGCCACCACATCTGGCTAATTTTTTATTTCTATTTTTAGTTGCTCCACTACTTTTTTCTATTTTTAGTAGAGAGGCGATCCTGCTCTTGCTCAGGCTGGTCTTGAACTCCTGACCTCAAGTGATCCTCCAGCCTTGGCCTCCTAGAGTGCTAGGATTACATGTGTGAGCCACCATGCCAGGCCTGATTTTTAAAAATTTGTTGAGACTTATTTTGCGGCCTAATATATAGTCTATTCTGGAGAATGATCTACATGCTAATGAGAAGAAATGTGTTCTACAGCTGTTAGATAAAATATTCTGCAGATGTCTGTTAGCTCCAGTTGGTCTAAAGTGCAGTTTAAATCCAATGTTTCTGTGTTGATTTTCTGTCTAGATGATCTGTCTAATACTAAGTGTGGTGTTAAAGTCCCCAACTATTATTGTATTGGCGTCTCTCATTCTCTTTAGATTTAATAATATTCTTTATATATCTGGGTGCTCTGGTGGTGGGTGCATATATATTTAGAATTGTTATATCCTCTTGCTGAATTGATCCTTTTATCACTTTAGTGGGTACAAGCAGGCTAGTTCTTTGGCCTCCAGGAGGTTTGCTTGGGTGTCGGTAGTGTCAGAAGTGGGCTGGGTGGGTGGGTAGATCCTTGGGCCCCTGGACAGCATGTATAGCATGGGCAATAGCAGTAGTGGTGGCAGGACAACTCTCAGGCTCCCAGGCAGCATGAGCTGGTGTTAGTGGTGGTGGCAACAGGTTGAGTGGGCCAGTCCCCAGACCCCCAAGTGGTACATGCAGATAGGTACTAGCAGTGACAGTAGTGGCTGGCTGGGTAGGCCCATTCTCATGATCCTGGGATGAAAACATGGATGCTAGTGGTGGTGAACCAGGTGGCATGATCCTCAGGCCTCTGGGTGGCATGAGCGGGCACCAGTGACACGTGTTCTGGGCCTGTTCTTGGGCCCTCTGATGATGCATGTGTGTTCCTGGGATGCTGACAAGGGAAGGCAAAACCCGGGCCCCCAGGATTTGTGCTTGAGTACTGGAGGATGTGTGAGTCTTTCCTCAGGCCTCCCAGTGTGCAGGCTGTGATGGGTGGGGCAGAGAAATCCTCAGACCCTTGGGTAGTAGTCTTGGGCACTGGTGAAGGAATGGGAGTAGTGCCAGGCCAAGTGGGTCTGTCCTCAGGCCCCACAATCATGTACATGGATACAGGCTGTGGTGATTGGGGTGGGGTGATCATCAGGTCCCCAGGCAATGTGCTTGGGCATGTTGAGGGACAGTGCCAAGTAGAGGAGGCCTGTCCATAAGCCTACACAGGTGCAGGCTATGGTGGGCAGGGCAGGTCAATCCCTGAGCCCCTGGTTGTCATACTTAGGTGGCAGCAGGGACAGCAGTGGATGGGAGATACAGTCCTCAGGGTGCATGCAAGTCTGCTGTGGCCCTGCTGCTTGAGGGATGGGATTGCTCTCAGAGGCAATGGCCTTAGGTAGGTGGATCTCAGGCCTAGGGAGTGCACTCTTTGGCTCCCTTTGTCCAGGGGGAAGCCACCCTAGTGCACTGCAGCACCTGTCCCCTGGAGTGCAGGACACAGCATGGGCTAGGGTACCCAGTCACACTGCTAGGTCCAACCAGCATTGTGCTGATGAAGTCCTCCAGGTGCACACAGGGCGATGTCAGTAGAGCTCCAGTGATGTGAAGAAGCAGGGGCTATTGGCCCCCAGGGCAGGATGTGGTCTGGTGGGGGCTGGGCTCTCAAAATGGCACCATGCTGAAGCTGCTTGGGTCTCAGGGTATGTAGGACTCAGCGTGAGCTCCCTCTCTGGAGCAGTGCTGGCACGTGGACTCCAGGCAGCTCCCTATGCTAGTCTTGGGGCCCACAAGGGTTGAGGGTCTCTTCCACGGCTAGGATTGCAGGGGACCATGATGAGAATATAGGCTGCTAGGGAGCTCTCATTTACCCTTTCCAGGCTTTCAGCCAATCCTGGCTCAGCTGGCTGCCTTGCTTCCCTCTCCTTCTGTGCCTCAGGTATTTCCTATCACTTCTCTGCTGAATTCCAGTGTTCTTTCTTGGGTACTCTATTCAAAATGTGATTATCTACTCACTATTTTGGTTCTTCTTTGTGAAGGAGGCGAATGCTGGATGCCTCTAGGCAGCCATCTTGAACTGTTGACTCAATCTATAGATTTCATAAAATTTACAATTTAAAAGTAGGTTAACACACTTGAGTTATTCCTAACATATTTAAAAGTTTTCCAATAACTGAATTGAGTAACAATTTTTATTCTTCACTTTTGTTTTTAAATAAGCTTTTAATTTTGGATAATTTTACATGTGCAGAAAAGTTGGAAAGATGGTACAGAAGTTCCTACATACAACTCACATGTTTCTCTATTGTTAATATCTTCCATTACCATAGACATTTATCACAACTTAGAAAAGAACATTGATACATTGTTATTAACTCAACTGCAGTCTTTATTTGGATTTCACCAATTTTTTCACTAATGTCCTTTGTCTGTTCCAGGATCCAACCTAAGACAGCACATTGCATTTAATTGTGTGTCCTTAGTCTCTTCTTGTCTATGATAGCTTCTCAGGCTTTTCTTATTTTTCATGACTTTGACAGTTTTGTTGAGTGCTGGTCAGGTATTTTGAAGAATGTCTTTCATTTGGGGTTTGGCTGATATTGGCCTCATGATTAGACTGGGATTATGGGTTTTGGGGACGACGACTACAGAGATGAAGTGCCATCTTCATCACAACATATCAAGGATATATGCTATCAACATGACTTATCTCTGGTGATGTTAACCTTGATCACCTGGCCAAGGTGGTATTTGCCAGGTTTCTGCTCTTTAAGTTACCTTTTTCTCTTTTTCCATACTCTATTCTTTGGAAGCAAATCACTAAGCAGAGCCTACACTTAAGGATGGTGTGGCAGGGGGCTTAAGCTCAGAGTATCAGTTTTACATTTAGATTTGTTAAAATTAAATTAAAAGCTAGTTCTTCAGCCATGCTAAGCCATGTTTCAAGTGGCTAGTGGCTACCATATTGCAAAAGGTAATGCCGTGTAATGCTACATTTTTATATTAGAGGCAAGAAGCAGTGGGTGAGGAAGAGAAGTGCTGAAGGGGGAGGTGATAGGCCTGAGTGAACTGGAAGGAGGCACAGTGATGAGGGACAAAGATGTCCCAAGCAGAACTGCAGAAGAAAAGGAGAAGGCCAAGACTAAAAGATAAGTTAATGAAAAGCTTTAACACAACAGTGTGTGTGTGTGTGTGTGTGTGTGTGTGTGTAGAAAGGGGAGAAGGTAGGAATAGAGAGATGTCTAAGAGAATGTACATCTTAACTGCGTGCTGGATTTTGGTAAAAAAAAAAAAAATGTTGAACTCCCAAATCTGGGCTGATGTTCCAACTGTGCCATTTCTTAACTGTATGATGATGTTGAGTGAGCCACAAATTTGCATTTCCAAGCTTGTTTCCTCATATGTAAAGTGGGGGTAAATCATAATACTTACCTCATGAGAATAAGGTAAGGATTAAAGGATATATGTATTTGAAAGGCTTTATAATCTGCACAGCAATCCATGAATAGAAGGGTGTCGTGGGACGGTGTTGGTGGGACATGAAAATTAGCTGCTCTACTGCCCTTGGAGAATTAAGGGGTGCTAGTTCCTCTTTTGCCCCTCCCAAACCCCAGATCCAGTCTCTGCTTCTTTCTAACCTGTTCTGTGTCTCGGGAACTTACCCCAGCACGCGACATCACCCAGTCTCCCTTGTCACCTGGCAACGAGTTGGGTTTGGCCAATGAGAGACACCAGCATGAGATCTGGTTGTGGCAGGAGACAGAAGCCAGGAGATTTCTCCCCTGCTCTTTTCCCAGCTTTGGCATCCTGTCTCTGATAGTATCTACACCCCTCCAGGATCCCAGCTCCCTCTGAGAAGCCACTCCTCCATGGCTCTAACTCTCACCAGACTCAAGTAACACTATTTTCTTCAGCCTTAGGAGGGGTAACTGTCCCCAGCTTTTGCTGTTTCCTGAGTGGCTTGCTATCCTGGTTATTCTCCTAACCCCGCCTATACCTAAGCAAGTTATTTCTTAATTTAGCTTTCTTCATTTAAAGCATCTGGTATGAATTCTGTGTCCTACCTGGCCCCTGACTGAGGTGGTGAAGGTAGTGAGGAAAAGAATGTTGGGAGTGACATATAGGGTCAACTGAAGGCGATGAGTGCATGAGCTGATGGCTCCAATGCAAGGACTTCAGTAATTGAATTGGGGGTTAATCAGGCTCCAAATCAAGTTGTCAGTGTAACCAGAGGAGAAAAGACACGTTGGAGTAAAGTTACAGAGAGAGGCATGGAAGATGCCAGTGGTGTGGATAAGAGAGATAGAAAGAGTTAAAGGCTAAATGGAAGTTTCTATGCCAAGTGCACCAAGAAGTCAGCCAGACCACAAGAGCCAAAGACACACGGCCTCCAGCCAAACAGGAGGTACTACCCACAATGACGAAGGCATCAAGAGGCCATGCTTAGTTTTGGAAAAAAAAAAAAAGTGTAGATACTGCATTCATTCAAACATGGTCCTAGTTCCACAAATGACTGGCTGTGTGTTCTCAAGAGATTTAATTGGCCTCTCTGTGCTTGTTTTTTTCAATATGGAGAATGCAGCAAACTCATAAGATTTAGATAAATAGAAATCATTGTTCATTCGTTCATAGTTCACAACTAGTTTGGGGGCACCTATCACATGCCAGACAGACACTATTCGAGGCCCAGCAGTAAATGAAACCACTAAGGTTCCTGCTCCCATGGAACATTCTAGTGAGAACAGGCAATGAACAAGTAAACTATCTTAGGTTCACTAAAAATGGACTCTGCAATGAAGATCTGCACGCAGGAAGTTTATTAGAGATGCGCTTAGGAATGACACTCATAGGAGAGCAAGGGAAGAGAGACTTGGAAGAGAGAGAAGTCGAAATGCAATGCAGGTATAAGAGAGGCTCTGGAACTGGGATAGCCCTTCAGAGTTATCCCAAGGTAAGGCACATATGTGAGCATTTATACCTCCATGTTGACCAATCATTGAATCCAGGCTGCTCCCAGGGAAGGGGTTTGATCAAAGGCTAGGTACTCCCTTCCTGGGACAATTCTTGGAGGGGCGCTCAGCTGAGAACGCCCAGCAGCCATCACCCCCAACACCTGGAGGAATGAGAACCATAGTCCTGAAAGGAGTATCTGGGAGCATAACAGAGCATCCATTATGTAAACACACAACTGAGCATGATTTTAAGTAGTGACAGGTTCTATGAGGACAATAAAACTTGATAAGATGATAGATGGGGGAGTGGAGTACCTGCTTTAGAGTAGGAGGTTAAAGAAGGCTGTGGCACACCACAGCTGCACAATAACAATTGGTTTCATTGCCTTTCTTTTGTTTTATTGAGACCAGCGGCCATATGGAGATCTACCTAGCATAAGAAATATATGGTGCCACTTCTGGACGAGGCATACTCCCAGGTGTTATGGAGGTTGCAAAAAATAGAAGACATTATCTCTGCCCCCAAGGAGCTTGCAATGTAGTTGAGGAAAATAAAGGATATAGAAAATTAACAAACAGTACCAGGTGGCATGGCATTACTGCCAACAAATGGCACAAGCAAAGCTGGGACCATCCAGATCCTTTACACCTCAGTGGAATTTCACAGATGGAAAAGAGTCAGTTTTGGTCAAGAAGAATAACGGGAGCAAAAAATAGTAATCTGGGAATACGCGTGGAGTGTTTGGGGGAGAGTGATTTGTGAGTTGGGATCGGCAGAGCAGGCTGCTGTCCCTTTGCACTGGATGATGATGTTTTTCCAAAGTATTATCTGGTTTGCCCAAAGTTAGATCAATAAGACCTATTCATTGGGCACATGAGATCTTGCAGCGCTTTGGTGACTGGTGGCTGCATTAGGTGGGAGTGACAGAATGGAACCACGCAGTTCCAGGAGCACTTTTTACTAAGGAGTCAAAGAAGCCCAAGAGTGTGAGCCCAGGCAACTGTAAGGGTGGTGGCACCACTAGCAGAGTGGGCCTTGCAGGCAAGTGAAATATGGGATCAGATGCCTTGAGAGAGGTTGGAAATGAAATGTAGTTTTAGAATCATATCTGTAGAACTAATGTCTAATGTCTTGAAACCTGGAAGGGGAGTGAGACCCCCCAAGAGAGAACACAGGAGAAAAGAAGGAAGGCATGCAAGGCTCTGAGAGGCATATCTCCAGCGCTTTTAAAATGGATCCCGAATTACTGCAAGAGGAACAGGCTTGGGTCCTTGAAAATGTATGTCCTAAAGCATTTGCAGAAGCTATGGATGGCCAGCAGAACTCATAGGCATCAAGAAGAAAGATAAATAAATGGCAGCGGTTTTCTGAGACTTGGCCCTAGTACATTTTCTTTTTCCTTGTTTTGAATGACTTTGTTGGCAGCAGGGATGCGTTTAGCATTCCAAGGGTTTGAACTTGAGGGGGATGTCATTTTTGTTAACCTTTAACCAAGAAGGCAGTTGGAGAAGAGGTAAATTATCTGCACAAGGAGGAATAATGGTTGCTTTCAAAGAGAAAACAGGAGATTATTGAGGCACTACTGCAAATGACCCCGTGACCCTTCTCTTCCCTGGAGGACTGATGGAGAAAATGTTCCCTCCCTTTTTTTCTCTAGGCATTAAAGGTGAAGAAGTCTCAGGAGTAGTAAGGAAAGGGTGACAGGGCAACTTGAAAAATTAAGAAGTATAGGAATCAACTAAACAAGAAGGCATTTATCCAAGACTTCTCAAACCACTAAAGAAAATGTACTAAGCTCATAATGAAAAGATGGTTATCTATTTCATCACTGGCAACAGTTCTTTCAGTAACTGCTGCATTCACCATTGTATTATAGTAAGTTGCTTAGCAGGATCCAAGCTTGTGGGATTTTGCCTGCGAAGCTTACCTGTTGGACAAGAGGCCTCAGCAGAAAGGATGTAGATTAGAAAGAACAGAATTTTGTTCCACAGTTTTGAAGTGTGGTTAGGAGAATGGCTGAAGATGTTGAATCAGAACCTGTTATAATGTGGTAGATACTAAGTGTGATTCACATGCTAGTTTAGACTCAAAGATCATTAGAGCTGGGATCATTAGAGCCAAAGATCATGCAGACCAAAGGACTAAGGAGAAATAGAATGGCAGATAGGTAAGAACTTAAAAAGTATAAAACTGAATAAGGTTAGTATTCTAATTAGCAGTACTATGCCAATGTCAATTGCCTGGTGTTAATATCCTACTACAGTCATGTCATATGTCACCCTTGGGGAAAGCCGGGTGAAGGTCACATGGGACTCTATGTACTACTATCCTTGCGACTTCCTGTGAGTCTATAATTATTTCAAAATAAAATGCTTTTTTAAAGTCCTGCCCCCAGGCCAAAAAAAAAGCCCTTTCCCTCAAGAGAAAAAAAGAGCAATCCTCACAAACAATAAGGAGTATTTGTATGACTCTTTACAGTGTTTAAAACTCTTCTAAATACATTATCTCATTCATTCTTCCCAGTAGTTCTGTTAGATAGCAAAAGTGTACTATGACTCTGATTTTCTAGATAAGGAAACAGATTCCAAGAGATAAAGCAACTCACCTATGATCACGGAGAGTAAGCTGCAAAGGTGAGACTCAAATAAAAATGCACGTGTTCGAGTTCCAAATGCCATGATCATTTGAGTTCCAACCCATCTGGCCTAGGGTGGGCCCCCAGACGCAGACACTGAAACAAGGATTTAAATGCAAGAAACTTATTTGAGAGGTGATCTGAAGCTCCAGGAGGGGAGCAGGGAGCATGAAAGGGAAGAGTACATTAGGGGGCAGATTGTCTCTGTGGGCAACTGGGGTTCGATCCCACTGGGGAGCTCAGGGAGATGTGCTAGAATGTACCTTGGAGTCCTACACCACCAAGAGGTGAGGAAGCTGGTGTATTTACCTCTCATGCCCATCTAATATTGAGTGAGCCCTGCTCTCATGGTGCTTATTTCATAGCCCCTCTAGCTGACTCAGTTCTCAGACCAAGAGAAAATCTCAGGCAGAGAGTCGCAGATGCTGCTTGCAGTAGGACATTGTCTGCATATACTGGAAAAGTCAATGCACAGGGAATGGGGACAGAGTCCCCACCAGCAGTGACTCCTCCCTTTCTTCTAGCATCCATACCCCAATCCTGCTGCCACTCAGAACCTTTCCTCACATCTTAGAATATTCTCCAACTACGTGCACATTGAGATAGACAGATACAAGGGAGGGAGGGATGCCCTTATCTTGCTTGTTGGGCACAGGAGTCAGGACCGAAGAGAGAAAGAGCAGCAAAACGGACATGAATGCATGTGTGTGCATGCAGGTATACACTAGACTGTGTGTGTATTTGTGTCTTTTTACACAGTTAGATTTTGTGGTTCACCAACTTATTCCAGAAACAATTGAGGCTGAGGAGAAGATATAAATGTTGGTATCCACTAAGTCAGAGTCCAAAGTCCAAGAGGTCAGTTAGCATTTTCCATTATACCAATACACACCCTGCATCTACTGGGACTCCTTTAAAAGGGTATAAACACGACCCAAAAGAGCAATCAACTAAGGAATGGTGTTGAAGACAACATTTTACTTAGTTTGGTGAATACTACAGAGAAGGATAGTGGGATGCCAGAAAACTTGGCTAGATAAGGGATCATGTGATTGTAGGGTAGAAGGACTTTCTTGTGATGATTGCTGCCTACTAAATAATGGATTTGCTCTTTCCTTATACATATGGTATTTCTTCTCCAGGGTACATGCTGATATTACTGTTCATCTCTGTGGGCTAATTTAATCATTATGCACACACTCTAGAAATTAGTGCCGTTTCCCCTACTTGTGCCTGAAATAGACATTTCAGACATTTATAACTCTCAGTCATTTTAATCCAATCATATGCCCAAGTATGTTCTCAATTAGAGCCATTTTGCTCTGTGTTTGATACTATGAAGTGGAACACATGTTCTGATCTTTTAAAAAATCTTTTAAATAGCAAAGGTATACTAGGTTTCTCCATATTAAAATAATTCAACAACCGCTGATACAATCTTTCTCCATTATTTATCCAATCATAAAAATTTGATCCTTGAATTAAAATCAAATAAAAATATCCAGGGGATGTAATGCCTTGAAATGGCATTTTTTTTGGTCTGTAGAAAACTTTCACAGCTTTAATTCATTACATCCTCACAGGTTTTTCATATTTAAAAGATACCATAAGGTTGTGATACCAAGTCATGAATAATAAAGTAGTGTGCAGTCTTGGTACATGTAACATCATTTTGTTTCCCAATTTAGCATCGATTCCCTTTAAATCATAGCCATATTCTCACATTAATACTATCACATTTCTTAAGCCTACATACAAACAAACATAAAACCACTTTAACCTAGAAGATGTGATTGGATTTCTCCATATTTCGATTCCGTCCTTTTTTTGTGCTTTTGAAGCTTCAGGATTTTTTCCTCCCTCCCATTTTCTCATCATAAACTGGAAACCAAATCCTCTGACAACTTGCTACCTCTTACACCAGGTCTTCTGCCCTTTGCAAGGTGCTGGCGATTTAAGAGTCTCTTTTTTTTATTATATATATATTTTTTTATTTTAGCGTATTATGGGGGTACAAGTGTTAAGGTTACTTATATTGCCCATGTCCCCCTCCCCCCTCGAGTAAGAGCTTCAAGCATCTCCATCCCCCAAACATTGTACATCTGTGTCCACCAGAAGCCTATTATAGTTTCTCAGGTGAAGTACAGGTTTGCCTCCCTTTACAAAATAAAATTGACCTCCACTCTGTGGCTGGAAAGTAGCTTGGTCAAGCATTGCTTACTAGGCACAAACATTGGGAGGGTTCTGCTGTTTAGCTGGCAGCATATTGACATAGAAACTTAGCTAGGGTGGGTTTCCAATTATTTACTACCAAATGGGTGCGCCTGAATAGCTGAACCCCAATGAATGATTAAAGGATGCTCAAACACAATCTAAAATGAAAGAGGCTACAATGTAAGTATGAAGAAATATTAAGCAATACCAACAGGGCCTGCCATTTAACTGAATTTAATTTATAAAAGTAATTTGGCATATGACTTGACATTGCCAATGTTGGCTTTGCCAAGAAAAGGCAGTTCCAAAGCAACCCAACCATCAACCACTGGTGTCGATTTATCAAAGAAAGGCCACTTGAACAGTCCAAAGGAACCAGAAATAAATGTCTCTGGGTAAAGGCTATTTCAGTGCCTATAAGTATGGCAATACTCTTCTAGGAAAGGCAGGCCTTTATCTCAGTGGGACCCAGGTTCTTGGAGAAAGGTGTGGGTGACATACAGTGTCATAGGGGAAAGTAGAGGCCACACTTCACCTCCACCTTTTGGTTGGGGGTCCTCTACCTGGGAGAGCATAATGAACTCCTGGTGAACACAGCATTGTCTTCGCCCAAACACAGAAGTCCTCTTAAATTGCCAGCGTTTAGCAAAAGCCTCTTTATTAGGAATTTTTACTAATTTTCTTTTTTGAGATATAGCTTCCAGGAGGGTTCACAAAGATGAAGTGCACAGCTCAATGAATGTTTACCTATGTCTATACCAGTGTGACCACCACAAGATCAAGATATAGAACATTTCCGGACCCCCAAAAGGCTCACTCATGCCCCCTTAGCAAGTACCCCAGGGTAAGCACTATTCTGACCTCTAGCGCCATAAAGTGGAATTGCTGGATCATAGGGTATATGCATGTTTAGCATTAATTAGTACCGCCAAACCTCTTGCAAAAGTGTTGAACCAATTTACAATCCTAACCAATGACTTTTTATTTGCCCAGATTTTCTGCTGTTGGCACTGAAAATACTCAACAGCTCTTCTCTTGCTATTTGCTTGACCTAACCCATGACAAGTTTTCATTACCCCCCCCCCCCCGGGTTTTTAATGGTGTACAAGCCAATATGGCTGTCATTTGTCATTTGCTTGTGGTGGCAATGGCAGAACGAGCAATATGGTGACACACTGTGATTTCACAGTTGGCGTGGGTGTTACTGTGGATTTCATGGTAAGTCTCCATGAGACAAAACAAGGTCATCTCAGCAAATCTCAACAAATCATGACCTGTGTCACTATGTTATGAGACCCAAAAGCCTGAACTACTTCTTCTGCCTCTCAGGTAATGAGTTGTAGAGTTTCAAAGGTCCCTTAAGAGCTATTTGAAAAACAGTGGATTTTAAAACCTAGGAGTGCGAGAGGAACCCAGAGGCTTTGCCAACAGAGTGTCATCATTCAGGCCCCATCTCGAATCTAAACCAGCTGACAGTGACTCTTTATATTTTTTCTCCTTTTTTTTTCAGAATTATAATTAGGCTTAAAATTTTTCGCTTCAGCTTTTATTCAATTAGTCTTAGAATGTACTTTAAAAGATCTGGGCACAGCTGACAGACAGAGTGCATGTGACACAAATATTCTGTTTAGTATTCATGTCATAGACTATTAGTGCCATTTGTTTAGAATTTTGTTTTATTTTAAACATTGCTTGAATTAAAAAAAAAGAAACAGCAAAAAAGCCAAGTGGCAGTTTATCTGATCTGCTAAAAATGTTGCATTTAATCTAATCCTTTTCCAGGGATTTAGAAGTGAAATAAATATATAAATGCCTACCAGAGAACATGTCTACATTTTCTTGCCTCCAACCAAGCTAAGAATGCATGTCCAATGACATGCAATGTTGTCTGGGGTTTGCTTTATAAACATCCAGCAAATGAGGGCTATGTCACGGGTAAGTAGATGAAGGAAGATGAGCCAAATATAGGTGATTGTTGAAGCTGGGTGATGAGTTCAGGGAGTTCATCATTCTATTGTCTTTACATTTGTGTGTTTGAAAATTTTTATTAATGAAGAATGTAAAAATTATATCAATAAGAAATACAACCAAGTTGCTAATAATTAAGGGGTATGGAACAGTAGGACAAGCAGCATTGTAAAATAATTTCTAGAAATGTGAATATGAACTATTTGCTGATGTTAAGAAATTATATATTATTGTTATGTGTTAAAAAATAATCCTTGTCTTTTAGAGATATGTCCTGAAACATTTATGGATGAACTGATTTTATGTCTGATTCTTGCTTCGTGATAATGTAGGAAGAGGGCAGGGAATGGAGGGCAGGGAATGGGCGAGACTGGCTGTAGGTAAATGGTTGTTGCTGGCCGGAAAAGGCATGTGGGTTTATGTAATACTCTACTTACCTTTGCATATGTTCAGAAACAAAGTAAAAAGTAATTTACAAGTATACATTCAAAGAAAACAGATTAGTACCCTGGAATTGCAGATACGGTTTTCTCTTCATCTTTAGGTCAGGAAAAGCTTAAGCTGCAATGTTTTTATGAATGCAGCTATCGAGTAAAGCTTCTCTGAAATTACTCTTTCATTTGGGGACTGCTTTAAAATAATAAAAATTAAAAATGCAAGTCCAAACAGCAAAGGTAATTGTAGGATTCAGATAAATGTCACCCAGTGGACTAACAAATCCCCATGGTTTCAAGGTTATGGTGCAAAACAGCCCGGGGAGCAGAGCTTTTGTACTTCTGTGGCGTGTGTACCGTGTCAGCAGGGGGTGAGCTGGGTAGGGCAGAGGTGACACCCAGCTGCCAGATCTAGCTTCTCCAACCTACTCCCTGCCTCTGCCTCATTTAGAAATTCATAGACCACGCAACAAGGACTGACTTTTTTTTTTTT
>VSMD01135842.1:0-24441 GCA_008750895.1 Mirza zaza | reverse complement strand
AATAAATAAATAAATAAATAAAAAGTGCCTCAAAAGTGTTTGTACCTCTTTAAGTTACTTAATCTCTCAGTGCCTCCATTGCCTGCTTTGCAAAATGGGGACAACAGCCGGACTTATCCAACAGGGTTGTTGTGATGGCTCAGTGGGGTACTATATACAAAGCATTTAGAACAGCGCTTTGCAAACAGTAGCATCAGATAAATAATGGCTATCCCCCATATGCAAATAACTCCCAGATTTATATTTCCAATTTAGATCTCCCCCCCTTCAGATTTATACCCTTCGGTGTGTTGGGTATCTCTATCTGTATGTACCAGAGAATCTTAATCCCTCATTGTTCCTTCCCAAACTATCAGTATGTGTCCTAATTTTATTTCCTACCTTTTACCTCTTCCTCCTAATGAATAACACCACTGCCTTAACTTAGGCCCCATCATTTCTTGTCTGGATTATTTGGGGAGTCTTGATCCTCTAGAATTCCACCGTGTCACATTGTTTCTGCAGGACTCTTCCTTGCAATATCCCCACTTCCCAACAAACAGTCTCCATCACTTACTGGCCAGGTGAATTTGGGCAAACTGCTTAGTCTACCTGTGCCTCACTTTCCTTATTAGCAAGATGAAAATAAGAGTACCTGCCTTACAGGGTTGTTGCGTAAATGATAAATCACGCAAAGCACTTAGAACAGTGCCTAGGATATGCGAGCGTTCAAAAGCGTTATATTATCACCCTCAACTACCTTCTCACGAACATGCTGTTCTTACGTTCAAGCTTTTCTCTCTACCTGGAAAATCCTTCTCGATTTCCAACACTTTCCGCCCCTTCCGGGTTTTGCTGAGTGTACACGTCTACCGTGGCACCAACCACAGCGCACTGCCACGACTGAATGAGCGGCTCACGGATCCGATCCTCGCCAACAGACGATGAACTTCTCGAGGGCAGAAACTCTGCTACATAGCAAATGTCAATAGATGTTGGCCCAACTGAACCTCAAGGACCAACTCCAACCCCGGGCGGAAGGCCCCGGCCCCGCCCGATTCGGGGCGGGGCGGGGAGCTAGGGACGGGGGTGGGGGCGTGCGGGTGGGGGTGGGGGCGGGACTCTTTTTCCTCGCCGTGGCGGCGGAGGCGCACGGCGTGGGTTAGCGGCGAGACGTCGTCGGAGGAAGACTGAAAAAGCCCTCGGTGCTGCCGTTGCTTGTCCAAGTCGGTCTTGCTGTCGCCGGAGCCGCGTCTGCACTGGTCTGGGGCCGAGCGGAGCTCGCAGCTGCGGTCCCGGAGCCGACCCCGTCCTCGCCCCTGCCCGCCCTGCGGTGATGGAGCCGGCCACCGCGCTGCCCCCGGGCCCGCGCCAGGCGCTGCCGCTCGGGGGTCCGGGCCCGCTGGGCGAGTTCCTGCCTCCTCCCGAGTGCCCGGTCTTCGAGCCCAGCTGGGAAGAGTTCGCGGACCCCTTCGCCTTCATCCACAAGATCCGGCCCATCGCCGAGCAGACTGGGATCTGTAAGGTGCGGCCGCCGCCGGTGAGTCACGCCAGCACCCCGGATCCTGCTCGCGGCTGGGGGAGGGAGCGGGACGCGCGGGGCCCGAGGCCCGAGGCGCGGGGGGCGGGGAGCAGGTCGCCCTGCGGGCCTCCTCAAGTTTGGGGCCGCCCCGGGGTCGGAGTGGAGGCGGCGGGAGGGAGCCCGCGGCTCCTCCAGGGTGGGAGACGAGGAGCGTGGGAGAGCGGGGAGCTGTGGCGGCGCCGCGGGAGGGCCAGCTTGCCGCGGGGCTCGGGCGGACGGTGCGCGGCCCGGCCCGGGGGTTCGGGTTCGGTTCCGGATGGAGTGGTGGCAGGAGCCGGGGGCGGTCGCGGGGGAGTTTCCTCCCGGAGCCCAGCGGAGGCGCGGGCGTGGAGGGAGGGCTCCGGGCCCGGCGGGGCTCCGCAGGCTGGTCGTCGCCTCCGCTCCCGGGGTGCGGGGGTGTGTGACGGGTGGGGGTGGGGGACTCGCGAGTTGTCGTGCGAGGAGGAAAGTTTTCAATATGGCGGCGGGAGCCCCTGGTCCTTTGTGTGGTGGCGGCGTCGGCCCGGAGCGGCCCTTACCTGGGCGCCCCACCCTCCAGACCAGGGCACCCCACCGTCCCCTGGTCCCCCGGCCTCCAGGTGTGCCCCGGGCCGGGGTCGCGGAGGGGGCGGCCGGCGCTGCCGGGGGGCGAGGAGGCGCCGCGGGCCGGGCCCCGGAGCGGCGGCGTCGTGGGGGGCGTAAGTGTCCGGGGGGCACTGTGGGGGCGGCGGCGGGCAGGGCCGGCGGCCGCGGCGGCGGGCTCCGGGGCCCGCCCGCGCTCCCGGGCGCGCACGCACCGACTTGTGGCCCCGCCACTGCGCTCTCCCGGGAGGCCTGGGCTGTGCCGGTGGGGCTGGGTGGGGGCGAGGCCGTGTTTGTGGGGGGACGTCAGGCAGGAAGACCTGGGAGGATTTCCAGCTCGTGCCCCCTGGCTCCCAACCTCCGGAGGCTGAAGGGTAGTCACCCACCTCAGCCCTGCAAGCCCTGTCCGAAGCGCCTCGGGCCTGGGGGCTGGCAGTGGGGTGGGGTGCTCCGAGACCTTCCCCAACGGCTCCAACGCTCGCCGAGGACGCCCGGCCCGCTCCTTCCATGCCCCCCGCCCCCACGCCGGAACCGGGTGCGCTCCTGCACCCCTGTTTTTTCCCCCCACCTTTCTGGAGGGTCTGAGTCCGAGTTGGCCTGAACGACCGTTGGATGGGCTGGGACGGTTGGGAAGGTGGTTTAACTGCCTTTCGTACTGCTTGAGAACCTTCTCCCCACCCTCCTCCCCTGCCCGCCTCCCCTAATTGGAGGAAGACCCCCCCCCCACCTTTCTCCCTTAACCTTGCTCTTTGTAATGACACTGTGAGTTTCGGGGATTCTGTATGGAATCATTCTGTTTTGGAAAGCTATTTTTTGAGGGAGATTCCTGAATAAGCCGTCTTTATCCTAGCCTCCTCCCCCACCCCAAATTAAAACAGGGGCATCATACTTTAGTTAGTCCTACACAAGTTTGAAAATGGAGATGAAGCATATGCCTCAGAAAATGCCTGGCCGGCCGGCTGATAAGAAAAAAAACGTTTGAAAACAGATCCATTTCTCTCAGTGTAGTGGACGAGGTTGATTCTTGTTGCTTAAGGGGAAGTACATTTCTTTTAGAGTGCAAGGCCTGCAGAAGTTATAACGGGGCTGGTGAGAGCCAAGGTTTTAATTCTTGAATAATAGGGCCTGTTTCAAGCATTTAGCAGTTTAGCTTTATGTCACATACTACTAGGAAGGGTGAGTATGAATATTGTACATTTGCATTAATGGGATTTATTCAGAAATTAGGTAACTTGAGTAAGTTCTTGGTGACCAAAATGTGAGGAGTCAGGTTCCTGGGAGTTGTCCTCCATGTTGGTATTGTGGTATACTAGGGCTGGGGTATATCCTTTATCTTGCTTTCTTATTCTTTGCCTTTTAGAGTACCCTTTTCCCAAAAAGATAGCGTTGCTGTGGTTAGGTTTGGCTACCCATTTCTTCACCTTGGCTAATAAATAAATGGCAATCTTGCAAAATGTGTGATTGTATTGCCTTTTCCCACTCTGAATGCCAGACAGACATGATGGCCACCATTTTGTTGAGTACTACATACTACAGCCTGAGGAAGGGGGTTAAAGAGGCACAAATAATCTACAAACATAACCAATGCTCTACTTTGGAGACCTCCTTTGTGTGAAGGGGGCTTGCATCCTTCTTTGTTTAACAAACTCATGTGACAAATGGAAAGAGTTTGGGAGTATTTGTTGTTGATATAATCACAAAAAGAGAAATCTTTCCAGAAGTTGTAGTTCTTGAAGAGAGGTCTTGTTGGAACAAAGGCTTCTTAAGAGATGTAAACAGTCTTTGTTTTAGAAACTGTTTTGTTTTAGGAAAGCTAACTGTGAACAAGTGGTTTCATATAGTTGAAATATAGCAACAAAAAAACCCTTCAAGAAGTATGAATTATTTTCCATGGGGTAGTGATATAATGCCTGTGTTTCTAGATGATTTTTGTTCACTGAGTTTTTAGAACACAAATGGTTATATATATTAAAAGGGAAATTGGGGCTGTTGGTATTTTACTTGTTAGGAGGCAAGGGGGAGAATTAGAAAGCATTTCTATTTCCTTTTGTTCTTACCTTTATATCTTTAACTAATGGTACTTATGTAGCTTCAGTTTATAGCTGCTTAGAGGCTCCTAAGCTGCTTGGCTTTTGCAAACTTAGGGTGTTTACATTATTTTGTCTATGGCATCTGGGAGTTGTCAGAAATTTGTGAAAATATAGTAAGATAAATGTGATAAAAGTTAATTAAGACTATTCAAATCTTGATTTTAAAGTTTAAAGGGATAAACAAACCTTTTTGAAATTATATCAAGTATATATGAGATAACCAGGTTTGTTTTAATCTGGTTTCTGGTTTTGTAACCTTAAAAATCCCAAGTTTAATTTCTTTTTTTATATTGTACTTAGATATCTTTGTGGTATTTGGAGATAATTTTAGGATATAATAACTAGTAGGTAAAATTGTTGACTGCACAGTCATTACTTTTTTAAATCTCCCAAGTTTGAAAGGACTATATTTCATGGCTTTAATAACTTTCTTGCCTTCGAACATCTGACATTTGGCCATAGATAGGCAGATTCCACAAATTTCTTCTTTGGCAATGTCCAGACATCAGAGATTTAAATCAAACCCCAGATGTCATAGCGGGCACATTTTTTTTTTCCAGCTTTAAATTCTGTGGTCACTAGTTTGATTTCTTCATCCTTTTAGCCAGCATACAAATTTGCCCCCCCCTCCTTTTTTTTTTTTTTTTTTTTTTTTTTTTTTTTGAGACAGAGTCTCACTCTGTTGCCAGGGCTAGAGTGTTGTGATTTCAGCTTAGCTCACAGCAACCTCCAACTCCTGGGCTCAAGCAATCCTCCTGCCTCAGCCTCCCAAGTAGCTGGGACTACAGGCATGTGCCACCATGCCTGGCTAATTTTTTTCTATATATTTTTAATTGTTCAGCTCATTTCTTTCTATTTTTAGTAGAGACAGGGTCTCGTTCTTGCTCAGGCTGGTCTTGAACTCCTGAGCTCAAATGATCCTCCTGCTTTGGCCTCCCAGAATGCTAGGATTATAGGCGTGAGCCACCCGCCTGGCCCAAATTTGCCCTCAAGTGTTTTAAAGTAGCATCTTTGAGTGAGCCTATTGCTTCTAAGAGAACAGGGAGGAACTTAAATATACATTTCTTTGTATGGTGGAAGTGTTCATGATATGGAGCTTATTTGCTCCCATTCCAGCCTGTCATTCTCCCTAATTTTGGATTTGATTGATTTTGGCCCTCTCCCTGTTTTCCCAGTTTCTCTGGTGTCATGGAATTTTTCCCTAGTTGCAGCGGTTCTTTGGCTACTTTAAATCTTTAACATTTAAAGAAAAGATTTATCAGTAGAAACATCCTTGAAGAAGAATTTATAACTACTTTTCAAAAATAATTACTTTTGGCTGGGTATGGTGGCTCACGCCTGTAATCCTAGCACTTGGCCAAGGTGGGAGGATCACTTTGCTTGAGGCTGGGAGTTTGAGACCAGCTTGAACAAGAGTGAGACCCTGTCTCTACAAAAAAAAAATAGAAAAATAAGCTTGGTATGGTGGTGCCTGTAGTCCCAACTACTTGGGAAGCTGAGGCAGGAGAATCCCTTTAGCTCAGGAGTTTGGAGTTGCAATGAGATGTGATGACACCACTGCATTCTAGCCCAGGTAACAGAGACCCACCCTGTCTCAAAAAAAAAAAAAAAAAACCCAAAACCGAAAAGCTTGCTTTATTGAGATACGATTCATATACCATAAACTTCTTCAGTTTAAACGTGTGCCATTCAGTGGTTTTTAGTATTTTCACAGAGTTGTACAACCGTCACCACAGTCAACTTTAGAATATTTTCATCTCTCCCAAAAGAAACCCTATACTCGCTTGTAACTACTTTTTAATACAAATTTAGAACTATACTGCCCAGGAGAAAAACTTGGTAGGAGGTTGGATTAAGTCCTGCAGTTCTAGGTCACAAGTGTCTGCCTTAAACAAAGCAAAAACAAACTTGATTTGTTGTAGTCTTTGAATAGATGTTTAGCTAAATTTTACTTTACCAGTGGTAAATTGGCACACTAGGAGCCACAAACATATGCGCCTAGTTGTAACTGTTAGCTAATCAACAAAATTAATAGACTTCTAGAGTGGAATGTGAGTGATACTGCAAATGAGTTGGCTAAAGATTTGAGTCCCTACCTCTACTGGAAAAACTTCTTATCCTTCCTATGATTATAGGATATGGTTTTAAACATGCAATCTAAACTTTCCTAAAGAGCAGAATGAATAGATAATTATTTTTGAAAAATGTTAATAAATATTCTCTATTAAAGCCAGAGTTTGAATTCTTTTATTAAGAAAGTCATAAGAAAAATTAAAGGAAATTATTAACTCTTAATTTTATTCTTTGTCACTAATATACTTAATTTTCTTTATGATTTGTTGGCCTAGACTTAAGAGTATTTCTGGTTGATAGATTAGTGATAAACTTGTTTCTTTAATTGGTGGGGACAATAACAAAGTTTGAGATGTTTGGATACTTCAATATAGGCAAGTAGAAATCTGCCAGTGAGGGATTTTTCTCTTAGAAAGGTAAAAACATATCATAGTAAACTATTTGATTAAAAAAAAAATTAAAGTCAGTTTCAGTACTGTAATGGGGTCTTTTTGTAGAGTTTTGTAACCTCATTGTTGCCTTAATTGGACTCCATTAAGGTTGGCTTATAGAAAAGGATTAGGGAAAACCCATGCCCCAAAATGAAAATGCTAATTAGGTACCTAGTTATGTTCCTTGAAGCCTACTCATGTACTTCTTTCCAAATGCCATCTATGGGTTTGAAAAACTACTAACCTAGGAAGACCTTGCTTTCATCCTTGCACAGTCCTTTTAGCTTGGTTTGTGTTGAAGTGGTTGTATGTCATTTGTTTTTCTAAGAGAATTAGGTGATTCTCTTAGAAAATCTGGAGATTATACTGATACTTGTTGTAAGTGTAGAAGATCATTGCCAGCCTCAAAAAAATAAATAAATAAAAATTAGGTGGAATAAATGTTGGAAACTGGAATTTTTTAAGTTTGGGTACCTTGAAAAGGAATCACCAGAAGTGTACTGATTTTTTGGGGTGAGTAGGTGGGTGAGGGGACACCTTGGGAAAGCCATGTTCCTGGTCTACCACAGTTAACTTTTGATTATTTAAAGTTTGACAAACTCAGGCCGGGCACAGTGGCTCACGCCTGTAATCCTAGCACTCTGGGAGGCCGAGGCGGGAGGATCACTTAAGTCTCAGGAGTTTGAGGTTGCTGTGAGCTAGGCTGATGCCATGACACTCAACTCTATCCTGTGTAACAAAGTGAGACTCTGTCTCAAAAAAGTAAAAATAAAGTTTGACAAACTAATAAAGTTTGGATTTTTAAAATCTGAGTTGTGAGAAACTTGTTTTAGCATGACGGTTATATGCAGTTCTCCTAACAAGGTTTTCTTAAGTATTACCTGCTTGCTATGTCCTGGCGTGGGATTAAAGAGAAAAATTAAATGAGGTGACCTTTGTACACTTCAAAAACATTCTTCCCAAAATGTTCCTTTTTCTGTCATTAACTGTTAGATGTATTCTGTGGTGAATTTGCTTTTTACAACCAAGTTTATGAACCAGACTAATGAAGAAAAGCTGTCTCTAGGACAGTGAGGCATTTCAGTTCTATAATTGGAGGATGTTTGGAACAAAGATGTAGAGTTTGACTAAATGCATTCTTTTAAGTCCTTTTTTTCCCTCCACCCTGACTTAAACATTCAAATCTTTAATTGTAGACCATTCTTCCCTTAAAACGCAGGTGGTGTATACCTTTATACACGGCCTTAGAGTCATCCCATCTGGTGGTTTTTTTTCTTTTCCATTTTTTTTTCCTTTAAGTGTTCTTTCTGGATATAAAGACTAATTACTTTGTTCTGCCAGACTCATCATTTCCAGGGTGTAAATTAAAATTTCTTTATTATGAAAAATGTCAAGCATGTAAAAAAGTATAAGGAATAGTCTCTTTTAGCTATTTCCTTGAATGTAAGAGCAAAAAGCAGAGTAGCGGCATTGGGGTTGAGAGAAAACTAGTGACCTTCAGTTGTAGAGACAGTTTGGCTTAGCCTTTGTCCTATTCAGGTTATGAGTGACATTTGGGCAATTAGGAATGAGCACCTTTAGTGAGTGATGGTCACTTTGCCCAATTAGGTTGGGATTATATATCTTTTGTTTTAGTCAGTGGTTTTATTGCTTATTATAGATTTGTTGGAACCTGCAAAGTAACTTGACCATCTTCAGGCCAGTTCTTGGCACATAGAAATGTGGGGGTGGGAGATGGATGGGGGCATTCTCTGCCAACATTGTTCCATTCTCCTCTATCCATTTTTGTATTGGCCAGAATTTATTTCAACTTTCCTCTCTTAGGAAAGGGACTTCTGGTCGGAGTGAGTATTTAGCCTGACAAAACAAAGCTGGGAGTCAGGAGTAACCAAGAAATAGAATGAAGTCTCTTTCTGAAAAGGAGTTTTAGGGAAATGAAAATTAGAGTCTAATGAGTTGTTGGTTAGATTGTTAGGTTCACTTTTCTCTGAAGAATGACACTTTAACTTTTAGCATTGATGTTACAGTTTCTGTTTGAGCAGAATTTCTATATTAACATTTATGTGGTATCAAATATTCTTCAAAATGGGCAATTTAAAAATTAGGTCATTGAAAAATGTTTTCTATTAATAATCTCCTAAAATCTAAGGATTTCCTCCCCCCTCTTTCTGAAATAATCACTTTATTTCTCAGATGGGAGATGCTAGTAGGCAGATCACATTATGAATGTTCTTAGAATTTGTTGATTCCATTTCACTTGGTAGTTTCTTGTAAAATTCTGTGAAATTTAACAAATATTTTGCAGAGATAAAAATGAGGTTTATCAAGGGAGTGTATGTATATTTTTATGTATTTTTAAAAGCCAGTTCCTCTATTATGTAAAAAAGGGGGACAGCAGAAGGTGTATTTCTAGATTTTAAAAAATAGGTAGGTAGAATCTTGAATCTAATTCCATCATGACCTTGGACAAAGTCATTGTACGCTAGTGTATGCTTTTTCTTCTGCTATAAGGGGATCTGACACTGACCTAGGGCTGTTGTCCAGATTAATTAATTGATGGATTGCAAGGAGCTTAAATCCCAAAGCTTTATTTGCTCATTGCTAAGAAGAGTCTGGGGAGAGATTTAGCGAGACAAGGGTTAGTGCCAAATACGTATTCCTCATTTCCCATACAGTGAAGAGATTTTTTTAAAAGTGAATCTTGGAAAGGTAAAAGCCCCACATCAAAACTAGAGTACATAGAGTATAATCCTTATATTGGTTTAGATGAAGCTTTTCTGTACGTGAATCTTTTTAAAAATTAGATTAAAAAATTTAGGTAGAGCTGTTACACATTATTTCAGAAAATTTGCCGATGCATATGTGTGTCTTGTGGGGTCCGTTAATAAACACAGGAATTTATATTTGGTAAGATTTGTCTAAGAAGGATTTACAGTTATTTTAATTTTCCCTGGTATGGGATGACTTAATTTCTGAAAGCCTTGCAAATGAAAGGATATTATACTTATCTACCACAATAATTTATTTTTTTGAGACAGAGTCTTACTGTGTTGCCTCGGCTAGAGTGCCATGGCATCAGCCTAGCTCATAGCAACCTCTCAAACTCCTGGGCTCAAGCGAGCCTCCTGCCTCAGCCTCCCTAGTAGCTGGCATTACAGGCGTGTGCCATCACACCTGGCTAATTTTTCTATTTTTAGTAGAGATGGGTCCTCACTTTTGCTCATGCTGGTCTCAAACTCCTGATCCCAAGTGATCCTCTCACCTTGGCCTCCTAGAGTGCTAGGATTATAGGCATGAGCCACTGAGCCCGGCTGGCTTTTTTAGTCTGAATCAAGCAATTTACTTAGTAATAATGCTTTCTAGATGTATTAAAACATTCCTCAATGTATATACCAAGTTTTAAGTCTTCAAATGTTAGGTATTTTAGTTAGAAGCACACAACTGAGATTTCACATCCCAGCTATGCTCTTTGAGTGGCCGTAGGCAGATTTTTGTGAATTCTTGAGTTAATTCTTGCCATCTTACCAGTTTGACCAAATTATAACATTCAGAGAACTAAAGTCTAAAGTTACTGTGTTTTGAGCACTTGGTTAGAGCTTCTTATTAGGCATATATTCCTATGAGGCATACATACTATAGGCTACAGATACTGAAACATCACCTTATTACTCTAATCACATAACTCCAGAAACAAAGAACAAATCCCTATCAAACCCACATAATTACAAGGTCTTTAAGGCAAGAGCCTCCCAATTTTCTGTGTGGTTATACCAACTTATCATTTGGTGATATTTAAACCAGATGGTTCATACTTGCCAGGTTTTAACTTGAAGGGAAGAGACAGGAGGTAGGAGCTATTAGGATTTGTACTATGGTATCTTTTGTGTGTTATGAGGGTAAGGGGGTGGAGATGAGAGAGGTCTTTACAGAGAGAATTTTTGGAGTATAACCTCTACTTTGTAAAATTCTAGGTATTTAAGCTTTTCCTTCTCTGGAGTCTCTCATCCAATATGATGCATTTTGGACAAATTGAGAACAGCCACCAGATTTTCCAGCAGGAGGCTGGCTTCAGAGATTTGTGTAGAGTGTGGGTTTGGGTTTTTAAAAATTGTACTTGGTGGCAGCCCATTCTTCTGGTTCTTCCATAACTTTTTTCACTGTTAACCTTGTGGCTTTTACCATCTTCCATTTGTAAAATATTTCTTTGACTTATGGATAATTGCTTATCAAGATGTTTTTGAGGGGAATAGGGTTTAGAATTTGATTTAGGATTCTAAGATAACTTTGCTTTCGAGGGGTGATATTAGCCAGCTAGGAAATGAAAACTAAGAGAATAAAGATTTTGTGAAAATAATACTGGAGTGAATCAAAGCATTGGGATTCTGACATGTGTTATGTGTTATCCTTGAGCTCCTAGTCTTTTTTTTTTTTTTTTTTTTTGGAGACAGAGTCTCACTCTGTTGCCCAGGCTAGAGTGCCATGGCGTCAGCCTAGCTCACAGCAACCTCAAACTCCTGGGCTCAAGCAATCCTTCTGCCTCAACCTCCAGAGTAGCTGAGACTACAGGCATGCGCCACCATACCCGGCTGACTTTTTCTATATATATTAGTTGGCCAATTAATTTCTTTCTATTTATGGTAGAGACGGGGTCTCTCTCTTGTTCAGGCTGGTTTCGAACTCCTGACCTCGAGCAATCCACCCGCCTTGGCCTCCCAGAGTGCTAGGATTACAGGCGTGAGCCACCGCGTCCGGCCGAGCTCCTAGTCTTAAAGAGCATCCTGACTCTTTTCAGAGCTTTAATTCTGTTAACCTACCAAAGTAGGTTAAAATGCCAACCCTTCTTTACATAGTGCGGCCTAAAGATGTAAGGAAACTTAGCCCAGGGTCATCTGACTAGTAAGTTAGTAGAGCCAGGATTTGAACCTAGGCAGTATAGGTCCTAAGTTAGTGTTCTTCTTTTTTTTTTTTTCTTGAGACAAGAGTCTCACTCTATCGGCTGGGTTACAGTGCCATGGCGTCAGCCTACCTCACAGCAACCTCAAACTCCTGGGCTCAAGTGAGCCTCCCGCCTCAGCCTCTTCAGTAGCTGGGACTACAGGCATGTGCCACTATGCCCGGCTAATTTTTTTCTATATATTTTTAGTTGTCCAGCTAATTTCTTTCTATTTTTAGTAGAGACAGGGGTCTTGCTCTTGCTCAGGCTGGTTTTGAACTCCTGACCTAGATAGAGCAATCCTGCCTCAGCCTCCCAGAGTGCTAGGATTACAGGCGTGAGCCACCATGCCCAGCCCTAAGTTAATGTTCTTAACCACTATTTATATTGTCTCTTACATAACTGCAGTAATGATACAATTGTGATTACATGAGATGGTTGATGGGAAATTATGAATCTCATTATTATTTTTGGTTATTATATACTTTCTATCCTTTAGAAACCTGTCAGAAAAAAGGATAACTTCTATATTTTCTAAAGAATAGAATATGAAGTATGTAAGTATATAATAGAAAGTATATGTTACCCTTTTTTCTGACAGGTTCAGCAAAAAACATTTTTGTTACTTAGTTCTTGCTGCTATGGTACCGGTAGATCCATTTTATAGGTAAGGAATAAATAACTTCTCTGAGCCCTAGAGAAGTTAATTGACTTGTTTAAGGCAACAGGTTTTGAAGGACAGATTGGGTGTTCCAAACCATGGCTTTTTATTCCCAAGTTCATTGTTTGTTCTTCTAGTTAAAATACAGTGGTTCCCTTCATAGATCCCAGAAAGATCCCTATTTCCCTCTTTCATCTCTCCTCACAGGCTTTTTCAATATGGTCTTCCCGCGTTTCCTTTTGGCCACCCAAACATAACCGTAGAGAAATCAATAAAAATAGTAAGCTGCACATATACAATATTAAAGAACCGTTTAGATTTGTGTGTTTCATCAGTTTTAGTTTATCAATGTTTGTGAGCTTAGCCCTTTCTGTTGGTTGGCTCATTTATATGGAAACTCCTGGCTCATCAACTTCAGCTACCACTGACCTTCACACTGGAAGAGTATTTTTGACTCAGGGGCCCCATAAATGTGCCTCTGCCTCCCATCAAAGTCATTCAGGGATCCATCCCAGAAGAACTGAATTAGAATCTCATGTGGGCCTAAGCGTTTGAATTTTAAAAAGTTCTTCAGGTCCTTCTAAAGCTCAGCTGGAATGAGGTGGATTAGAATAATTCCCTGACAGGTTTAGTTTAGGCAGCTGTTAATATAAGGAATTCTCTTACCCGTTGACTTCACATTAATCAGAAAGTCTCAGTTCTGGCAGGGCGAGGTGGCTTCCGCCTGTAATCCTAGCACTCTGGGAGGCCGAGGCGGGTGGATTGCTCAAGATCAGGAGTTGGAAACCAGCCTGAGCAAGAGCGAGATCCCGTCTCTACTATAAAATTAGAAAGAAATTAATTGGCCAACTAATATATATATATATAGAAAAAATTAGCCGGGCATGGTGGTACATGCCTGTAGTCCCAGCTACTTGGGAGGATGAGGCAGGAGGATTGCTTGAGCCCAGGAGTTTGAGGTTGCTGTGAGCTAGGCTGATGCCATGGCACTCACTCTAGCCTGGGCAACAAAGCGAGACTCTGTCTCAAAAAAAAAGAAAGGAAGTCTCAGTTCTACAGAAAACTGGGGACTTTTTTTTTTTTTATCAACTCTGTTGAATAAAGAAATGAATTGGGTCCTTGGGTTGGCTATGCGTTCAATTCAGTACAACTATTGATATGTCAATAAGTGCCAGGTATTAAGGTTTTAGGGTTTCAGAAATAAATTATGCAGCTTGACTTAGAAGAACTCATGATGTACTGGTGAGACTAGAAGTTATATATAGAGTGGTTAAAGGTGGTAGATGGAGTGTAGAGAGAGGGCTGCCTGGGATGTCTGGAAAAGCTTTGCTTCCTGTTAGGGTGGGGGAGGAAATAGGGGTGTAGAATGAGGGTCATGAGGACCCCTTGGAGGTACCAGGTACTGTGGTGCTGTGAAGTTAAGGAGAAAAAAGCAGGTTTGTTGATAGTATCTTAGACTTATGTGAGATAAGTCTGGTGATAATTTCTTATGTCTCAGCTCTAGACACATCTGTAAAACCCTGTATTTAAAACCTGGAAAAGTAGATAATTGCAGTTTTTATAGAGTATGTCTCATTAATACCAGGCAGCCATTCAAATGAAGATCAGTTTTATCACTGCAATTTCTTCATATTTTAGGCTAAAGTGGGTTGTCTTTTAAATCAGATTTATTTTGGAATATGAGAGTAAATGTGAAAGAAATAAAGGAGTTGATAGTGCTGACTCTACTAACAGTAACATGCAGCATGGTCTGAAATACAGGATAAATTTCTTTTGTGATCTTTGGAGCAAAAGACCTATTTATCTACCATTCTAAATTGAGGATACCTGTGTTACTAGTACATCCTTATCTCTTTCAAGCAGTATATCTAGCCTTGAAGCTTGGTGGGTGTCTTAGTCCATTTGTGCTGCTCTAACAAAATATCTGAGAGTGGATAATTTATAAGTAATAGAAATTTATTTTTCACAGTTGTGGAGTCTCGGTTTGAAGTCTGGTGGCAGCCTGGTCTCTGCTTCCAAAATGGTGCCTTGCATGCAGTGTCTTCATCTATGGGAAGGGCAAGAGGGGCCTAAGCTAGGTTCCTCCGGGCTTTTATAAGGTCACTAATTCCATTCACGAGGGCCCTGCCCTTATGATTAAATTATCTCCCAAAGGCCCACCATCATATTGGTGATTAAGTTTCAATATATGAATTTTGGGAGGAGCACAAACATTCAAGTGATGGCAGTCAGAATTATAATAAGTATGTTGTATGGATTGGCAGGTTGGCCTTCTATAGATACTAAACTATCAGTGGAGTACACTGAGCAGTTTCCTAGCCAATTTCACTTCAGGTTCAAGTTGTCAAATATGGTTATTAGGGATGATAATACATGTTCTAAAATTATTTCCACTTTTAGTGTTAGGCTTATAGTTTGTATCTTAAATTGCAGCAGGACTAAATACCTGTTAAATATTTGCCTCTAGTGAAATATGTGAATTACTTAATTTACCTTTCTTTTTCAAGACAATTGCAGATGTGTCTTCTTTAGATGTAACATGACACAACAGATTTGCAATCTTTAGTATCTTCTCTGAGGCTCAGGCTGATTTTTAGTTTCATTACTGTCCCTTTCTTGACCCTGGTTTTGAATCTCTAGGAGGGACCAGTTTATATAAAGGACTAAAGGTAGAGAATGTTTACAGATCTAATGAGGCCTTAAAGTAAGGGTGTGGGATGTTTGACTTTCCTTGCCATTGGTACCTGGGTAGGTTTGGATGTTACTTAGGAAAGGCTGAGGGAGCAGAGTCCAACCTTTTTCCTAAACCCCTTTACCCTGACAAATCATTTTTGGAATCTTTCTGAAGTGTGTAATCTTTTCTTAACCATGACAATCTCAGTTTTCTGCCAGAAATTTTTTCCTCACTGGGATCCTAGGTATGGAAAAAACCAAAATCAAAACTACTTATTTGGGAAAAACAGTGGCATTACAGTTACTGAATCAAACATGGCTTGTTGTAGGCATACTAAAGTAATACGTGCACCAGTTGTACTTGCTATAGAGGAGAAGGATCTGAAATTTCTTCTGGTTCCAGTCAGTGACTTAAGTATCATGTCTACAAATAACATGAAAAAATGTTTTCTGGTTAACGTTTCATGATTAGCTCACATCATGATATCAGCCCATTTGAATGGAAGATGATTTGTTTTAGGGATTTAGCTAGCTTTCTGAGACTCTTTCTTGGTGAATTTTTTTTTTTTTTTGAGACAGAGTTTCACTTTATTGCCCAGGCTAGAGTGAGTGCCATGGCATCAGCCTAGCTCACAGCAACCTCAAACTCCTGGGCTCAAGCAGTCCTGCTGCCTCAGCCTCCCAAGTAGCTGGGACTACAGGCATGTGCCACCATGCCCGGCTAATTTTTTCTATATGTATTTTAGTTGGCCAATTAATTTCTTTCTATTTATAGTAGAAATGGGGTCTCGCTCTTGCTCAGGCTGGTCTCCAACTCCTGAGCTCAAATGATCCGCCCACCTCGGCCTCCCAGAGAGCTAGGATTACAGGCGTGAGCCACCGCGTCCGGCCGTCTTGGTGAATTTTAAAAGGAGATTTCTGTTACAGGCCCTGTAAGTCTTTAGGGATTTGCCAAAATTTATGTGAATCACTCTATTAGGTAACATAGATAGACTTGTGTTAGGGAAAATTTGGGGAGAGTAAGAAGATCTTGTGGTTTACTTTTAGCTCTTTTACTCCATTGTTTATAAACAAACATGGTGCTTCACCAGGTCTTGTAAAGTGGCCTGCAGGAAACATTATTTCTTTGAGGTTTGGGAAGCAAAATCCATGAGGAGGCCATTTTATATTTTCTCCTGTTTTTTTTTTTTTTTTTTTTTTTGAGCCTCCTGCCTCAGCCTCCCAAGTAGCTGGGATTACAGGCATGCGCCAGCATGACTGGCTAATTTATATATATATTTTTAGTTGGCCGATTAATTTCTTTCTATTTTTAGTAGAGACGGGGTCTTGCTCTTGCTCAGGCTGGTCTCAAACTCCCGAGTCAAACAATCTGCCCGCCTCGGCACTCCCAGAGTGCTAGGATTACAGGCATGAGTACCACACCCGGCCAAAAGTTATAATTTTAACAAAGGTTCTTATCCCTTGATACTTACTATTTTTGATAATGACTATTGAAAGTCCGCAAATGATTGTGTTGGTATTTTCAGGATCTTTTTGGTGGCAGGAATTTAGGGAAGACTGGGTTGACCCAGGTATATACCTTATGGGCATTGTACAAATAGATCATCATTTTGTACAGTATACACGATAAATCATTGTTAGTGAATGGAGAACATACTTGAAGGGGCTGCTTTTTAAAATTTTTTTTTTATTTAGAGGCTGCTTTTAAAATCTGGATGGAGAGAGTTCTATGGAGGGGGGATAGACTGGATATGGTGATCTGTAGGGCATCTAGTAGGGCAGTTGTTTCCAAGTTGTGGGTTTAGGACCCTGGAGGGTTCCCAAGACCCTTTTAGTGAGTGCAGAGAATTTCTCCTTTTCAACTAGATATTTATGTGAAGCCGGATTTTCTTCGTACACTTTTAGCCAAAACAATATACTGAAACTAATTGCAGAAGAAATGAAAATCTAGTTTATTTCTATTAAACTAGACATGTAAAGAGATTTACAAAATATTCACAATATAAAACAATGCATTAAAAATTAAAGATTAATTCATTTTTAAAATTTCTCAGTTATAATTTCTAATGTGATAAACATTGGTAGATACATTCCACATAAACTGGCGCTCTTTGAGGTCCTCAATTTTTGACTTTAAAGGGGTCCAAAACTTCAAGAGTTGTAGTAAAAAGGGAAACTTGCTTTGCAAAGACTTGACTCAGTAGGAATAAATGTAGGATCTATGAGTAAGTGGTTTCTGTCTGTGCTCATCACTTTGAAGAGATTATTATAAAACAAGTAGGTGGCTCAGTAAAAACTTTATTTACCTGTTGGATGCTTCTGTGAAATAAAAAATTAGAAGTATTTTCTAAAGGGGAAACTATTTCCATATAACCAATAACAATTGAAATATTAAAAATGGCCTTTTTGATCTCATTTTGCCATTTTACTTGTTTAAAAATTTATGATAAACAGATACAATTGCCTTTTGCTTTTTTTTTTTTTTTTTTTGAGACAGAGTCTCACTCTTGCCCAGGCTAGAATACCATGGCGTCAGCCTAGCTCACAGCAACCTCAAACTCCTGGGCTCAGGCGATCTTCCTGCCTCAGCTTCCTGGGTAGCTGGGAATACAGGAATGTGCCACCATGCCTGGCTAATTTTTTCTATGTATATTTTTTAGTTGGCCAATTAATTTCTATTTTTAGTAGAGATGGGGTCTCACTCTTGCTCAGGCTAGTTTTGAACTCCTGATCTTAAGCGATCTAGCTTCCTGATCCACTCGCCTTGGCCTCCCAGAGTGCTAGGATTCCAGGTGTGAGCCACCGCACCTCGCCCCTTTTGCTTTTTTTTCGGAGACAGAGTCTTACTCTATTGCTCTGGCTAGAGTGCCATGGCGTCAGCCTAGCTCACTGCAACCTCAAACTCCTGGGCTCAAGCTATCCTCCTGCCTCAACCTCCCAAGTAGCTGGAACTACAGGCGTGCCCCATGATGCCTGGCTAATTTTTTTTATTTTTAATAGAGACAGGATCTCGCTGTTGCTCAGGCTGTTCTTAAACTCCTGAGCTCAAGTGATCTTCCTGCCTTGGCCTCCCACAGTGCTAGGATTACAGGCAGGAGCAATGGAACCCAGCCTGAGTTAGGTTTATTTTTAAGGTTACAGACCCATTTAAGACCCTGGTGAAAGCTGTGGACCCTCCCAGAAAAATCCACAGACACTTAGTTTTATATACAATTTAAGAACCTCTGATTTAAGATATAAAGTGGTTCCATAGTCTTTTTTTAGCGTATTATGGGGGTACAAGTGTTAAGGTTACAGGTTCCATAGTCTTAAAAAGAAAGTCTTCGAAGTAAAGTGTTTTTACTAAAGGGCTCACTAAAGATGGGAGGTCTTAAACAGTTTTTGAACAAATGAGGAGCTAATTGAAGATGGTTGGTGCCAAGCCTACCCTGAGGGAAGTAAGTAAAGGGAGGAGTAAGCAGCATTATCTAACACATTTTATTTCTGTTTGGAAAGCATTGATACAGATCTGTGTATTACAAAGCTTTCCTGATAGACATCTATTAGTGAGTGGCAATTGGATTCCATCAGAGGCTCATAAACTCTGCTTGTTCTTTTTGTAAGAGGAATTTATAATGGTTGTGATGTACCTGGTTCTACCCTTTGCATTTGTGCAGGTGTTTTAAGGGCATATTACTGACCTAGGGCCATTAACTTGATGAGAAAGTGGTCTTCTAAATTGTGTTTTGTATATGTGTTACTCAAATCTTTATTAAGGTCAAGTATTGTCATGTTTGAAAGGTTTGCTAACTAGCCTTAAAATATCCACTAAGATAAATTTGTTTGGATCCTTAAAATTTTGCACTGTAGTTTTGTATTAATGTTGATAACCTTGAAACTGTAAAACTATGGGCATAGAAAACTGCTGGCATTGGATTGAAATCCTATGGGTGCATTTATTCTATGACGACTGGGTTTCTCTTAGAACATACGCAATTTAAAAAGCTTTAGTTGTTAGTTAATGTTACTCTTTGTAAACTAACAAGAATATGCTTTTAACACATTTCTAATTGGTTTTGTCTGCAGGGGGTCAGAGAACTGACTTATGTAGCCTCTGTAGAGAGTATACTTTTTCATTTTGCTAATTATCAGATCTCAAAATGATGACTGCCTCTCTATAATTAGAAAGATTTAAACAGCATTTTAATATGTTAAATATGTGGATACTAATAGTGCATCATCTACAGAGTGAATTTTCATGGCATTCTTGGGAAAATCTTCAGCATCCTTTGAAAGTTTATTCTCACACTGGTCAATTTTATCTTTGAAACATTTCTCTCAGTTTAGTATGCTTTAAGTTGTTGCTAAGTTAGTGCCGAGACTAAGGAAAATATTTACCTGATGTTTCTCAGGCCTCTAAGGATTTTGAATCTTCAACTTTCTACTTAATTGCCTTCCCAAGGAATACATTTTTGAGTGCTAAGGAAAATAAATGAACCTTTTAATAATATAGTTCTTGTACTTTTATTTTGAACTAAAATAAAAGTATTGTTTTCATAATACTAGTCTTTCCATGATAGGATTCTCTGAAGAACAATATATAAATAGACATTAAGGCAATTTTTTTCGAGATAGGTTCTTGCACTGTTGCCTGGGGCTAGAGTGCAGTGGTATCATCATAGTTCACTGCAACCTCAAACTACTGCATTCAAGTGATCCTCCTGCCTTGGCCTCTCCCAAAGTGTTAGGATTACAGTAGTGAGCCACTACACCTGGCCAAAAACGATTTTTAAAATTGTATTTGGATGCCAGTTTTTCCCCCCCCCATGCTCACTGAAGACTTTATCCTTAATTTTTATAATGAAAGTTAATCTGACTAGAAGATTATTTTGTAGATAATATAGCTGTTTTACAAAAAAGCATATGCTTCTATAGTAATAGAGAATTCAAAGTCTCTTTCACTTAAATCACTGGTTTTTCAGCAGAGATTGAGACTCAGTGACATTGCTCAGTGGGAAGGATATCGGGGTCTGTGTGGGCTGTATTATTTATTTGGGAAAGGGTGTTCCTATTCTGCTCTTGTGGTGGGAATGAGCTTGAGAAACTGTTAGCCTATGTTCTGTTTTGTTTGACTCGTTAAGAGTGACCTGTTAGAGACAGGTTTACTTAGTTTGAGCTTTAATTTTAAAACAATTTTTTAAATGTCAAAGAATTATAAAATCTTGTAATAAGAGCCTTTGCTTTCTTCTAGGATTGGCAGCCACCATTTGCATGTGATGTTGATAAACTTCATTTTACTCCACGTATCCAGAGGCTGAATGAATTAGAGGTAATGTCCTCACTAGTGTTCTTGTTGCCTGTGTTCCAGATGGACCCTCTTTGAAAGTACTAGGGCATATTCAAATTGTGATAAATCATTGGGTGTTGAGTCAAAAAAAAAGAAGAAAAAATTATTATAGAATAACTGCTGTAAATCTGTTTTTAGATTTAAAAAAAATTTTTTTGTCTTTCAGAGGATCTTGCTTGCTTTTAGATTTGTATTTGAGCAATAAAGAAAATTTCTTCTTTTTTTTAAATTTTTTTTATTCTATTTTCAGTTGGACAATTTTTTATTTTTTTATTTTTTTAGTAGAGACGGGGTCTCGCTCTTGCTCAGGCTGGTCTCGAACTCCTGAGCTCAAATGATCCACCTGCCTCGGCCTCCCAGAGAGCTAGGATTACAGGCGTGAGCTACCTCGCCTGGCCAGAAAATTTCTTCTTGTGGAGAATAGGTCTTTAAATTATCCACTGGTAGGCCGGGCGCGGTGGCTCACGCCTGTAATCCTAGCACTCTGGGAGGCCAAGGTGGGCATATTGCTCAAGGTCAGGAGTTTGAAACCAGCCTGAGCAAGAGCGAGACCACGTCTCTACTATAAATAGAAATAAATTAATTGGCCAACTAATATATATGTATGTGTGTGTGTGTGTGTGTGTGTATATATATATATATATATAAATAAAAAGCCGAGCATGGTGGCACATGCCTGTTGTCCCAGCCACTTGGGAGGCTGAGGCAGTAGGATTGCTTGAGCTCAGGGGTCTGAGGTTGCTGTGAGCTAGGCTGACTCCACGGCACTCACTCAAGCCTGGGCAACAAAGTTAGACTCTGTGTCAAAAAAAAAAAAAAATCCAATGGTAGGCTGGGCACAGTTGTGGCTCATGCCTGTAATCCTAGCATTCTGGGAGACTGGAGTGGGAGGATGGCTTGAGCTCAGGAGTTCTAGACCAGCCTGAGGAAGACCAAGACCACGTCTCTGCTAAAAATAGAAAACTTAGCTGGTCGTCATAGCTCATTCCTGTGGTCCCACCTACTTGGGAGGCTGAGGCAGGAGGATCGCTTGAACCCAGGAGTTTGAGGTTGCTATGAGCTAGGCTGATGCCATGGCACTTTACTCAGGGCAACAAAGTGAGACTCTGTCTCCAAAAAAAAAGATCAAATTGTAAAAAGACCAAGTTAGGCATACAAAAGTTTATTTTTCATAAAATTTTCAGCGATAACATGAAATTATGGCTGAGTGAAGTGGCTCATACCTGTAATCCCTGTACTTTGAGAGGCCAAGTTGAGATGATTGCTTTAGGCCAGGGATTTGAGAACAGCCTGAGCAACATAGTGAGACCCCCATCTCTACAAAATGAAATTAGCTGGGTGTGGTGGTGTGATCTTGTAGTCCTACCTACTTGGGAGGCTAAGGCACCACTTCACTCCACCCTGGGTGACGGAGTGAGACCTTGTCTCTAAGAAAAAGATTAAAAAGACCCTAAAACAAACAAAAAACAAAATAAAAAAGAACCCCATGAAATTGTGCTTATAGTACTTCTTAAATGAAGTACCTTTCAGAGTGCCTACTTATGTAATGGGCAGGTTTACTGAGTATTTAACTTCTTGCTTGTTACACGGTAGGGGCTGAATTAAATTTTTGTTGAGTTAAGTTTGTTTATGATACATAACCAGCTTTATTATGTATTTTTTGACTAATTCTCTGTTGAATTCAGAAAGTGGTTATTACACTTAAATATTCCAAGAATGAAAATATCACATGGGCAGGTAATAGGTAGGAGCTTCAAAATAAGCTAGGTGAGGTTAAAACTCAGTTCTTTGTCATTTAGGCTCAAACTCGTGTAAAACTGAATTTCTTGGACCAGATTGCAAAGTACTGGGAGTTGCAGGGGAGTACTCTGAAAATTCCACACGTGGAGAGGAAGATCTTGGACTTATTTCAGCTTAATAAGGTAAAGCTCTAATGACCATCTTACTCATCTGACAGCATGAATTTGATCTTTGTCTAAAAAGGAACTCATTGTTTAAAATATGTGAAATGAGATTCTCAATTCGAGTGATGAGTATCAGGCTCTACTTCTTAGATCTGGCAGCCTTATCTTGTGGAATAGTTTGCTGCCGCTTGTTTTTGTCATTTTCAGGCTTTACAAAAATCCTGCAATCTGTTCCTTTCTGTTACATATAAGGACACTGAGGCTCAGGGTGATAAAGGAAATTGACCGAGCTAAAAAGACTGACATAATTCATTACCAGGTTGACTTAATTCTAAAGCCTGCCTGCTTTCCATCACACATGCTGCCATGCTTACTACTCCTTAATTTATGGAGATTTTAAGAGTCACAGAATAGGACCAGTACTACAGCCTTTTCTTTAGTAGAGATTTAATTGTTAACCTAATTCTTCTTCCCAGATGACTCCTTTGGGGAAGTGAAAAATAGCTTTAGGGGGACAAAACATTTATGGACCGTGCTGTCAAAAGGGATGTTTCATTTTTGTAGCTTAAAATTAATAATGCATGTATTTTTTCCTTTTTACTTGGGAAATGTATTTTTAAAAAATAACTACAGCCAAGAACATTTTGTTCTTGGAGTCATACCTAGGTATGAGGGAATTAGGAGTTATTTCCATATAGGTGTTTCTAATTATTTTTGCTTTTTTAACAGTTAGTTGCAGAAGAAGGTGGATTTGCAGTTGTTTGCAAGGATAGAAAATGGACCAAAATTGCCACCAAGATGGGATTTGCTCCTGGCAAAGCTGTGGGCTCACATATCAGAGGGCATTACGAACGAATCCTCAACCCCTACAACTTATTCCTGTCTGGAGACAGTTTGAGGGTGAGTTTTGGGGCTAGCCTTAATCTGTTGTATTTCACTACATTGTCTTTTACGGGGAATGAGAAGACCTTGACTGTGTTTGCAAGACATTGTTTAAAAGATCTTGGTTTGTAGTTTTTCCTCTAGTGTTTTTGTTCTGTTTTGAGAGCAGTCATACTTAGAAGTTTGTTTTTAGAATGAATAAGATTGTGGAGGAAATGTTTTTTTTACTGTCAAAAGCTGAAATCTGTGTTAACTTCCATACAGGTGTTTTTTTCCTTAAAGCGAGTTGATTATTATCTATTTGTTATAGTTTATGCTTTTGCATTCACTTCCTCTTTAAAGTATTCCTGGTTGTCACACGAAGGTACAACCTGTGAAATAACTTGACTACCTATTCTTTTTTGCCAACTGAGATTTCCAGGGAGTTTGTTAGAATATTGATATTGATAAAGGATAGGTGACTTCATAATGCTGAATAGCTAATGGGTTCCACTTATAATAGTTCCTATGCAGCCATGTTCATTGCCTTTCAAAAATGGTATTGGTGAAATTATTCACCTGACAACTTTCATCCGAATTAAAGTAAAACAACATAAAAACGTTCCACTGATTTTAAGGCCTTGGTAGAAAAGGAGCTTTATAATCTATTCATACCCTTTGACTTATTCAGTGACTAGAGCAGTGAGCCCTATAATTTTAAGAATTGTTTTTGTGCTATAGGTATGTAGGAAGATAACAACATAGTTTTTGAGGGTAAACCACTAATCAAAACCCTTTCCTGATACAGTTACATACCATCTAAAATGCTTAAATCCTATAGATTTTCATAGCATCTTGTTTTTCTTCCCTCTCTCCTCTCTTGATTCTAGGTGAATTTTCTTTTTAGCGTAGAACAAAGTAGCCAATATGATATTCAAAAAGCTTTTTTTTAATGTACATTATATGAATGTTTAGTGAGCTTATGGATGAAATTGTTTACAACATTGAATATGGAATGTTTATGCCTCAGTTTTATAGTCAGATCTAGATACAGTTGCCCATAATAGATTAATTTTCTCTCTTTGAACTCTTTTTAAACATAGAGGTTACAGTGAATAAGGGGAGAGAGAAAGTCCACCTGCTTTTATGGGTTGCAACATTTTAGAAACGTGTCATCTATATACTTAAAGAGGCAGTGCAGTTTCATAGTTAAAAAAACATTTAAGCCAGCCTGAGCAAAATAGTGAGACCCCCCATCTCTACAAAAAAATAGTTAAAAAAAAGAAAGATTAGCCACGAGTGGTGGTGCTAGTCTATATAGCCCCAGCTACTGATTGGGTCACTGCACTCCAGCATGGATGACAGAG